>CAUYTI010069375.1:0-23375 GCA_963575145.1 Galago senegalensis | reverse complement strand
CTGGGACCACAGGCGCCCGCCACAACGCCGGGCTATTTTTTGGTTGCAGCCATCATTGTTGTTTGGCGGGCCCGGGCTGGGGATTCAAACCCGCCACCTTAGGTGTACGTGGCTGGCGCCTTAGCCGGTTGAGCTATAGGCACAGAGCTTCCAAAATAATTTTAACATGTACACTTCCAGCAGCAATAAATGTCAGCAGTCCATGTTCCACATCTTGGATGCTACCTCTTATAATCAGTCCTTTAAAAACTGGACATCATACTAATGTTTATTATATGCCACTGAGGTTTTAATTTATATCCCTTGATTACTAATGGTATTTAGCATATGTTCATGTCATTATTTATATTGCACATATTATTTGAAGTAGTGGTTAAAATCTTTTGCCCACCTTCACTGGATTCTTGCTGTTTTTTAAAATTTAATTTAAGAACTTCTTTGTGTTATACTGAATGCCAGTAATTTTCAGACATTTGACTTGTGACTATTTTCTTGTTGTCTAAGGTCTGTGTTTTCATTCCCTTGATACTACTTAGAAGAGCTCTGAATTTGCAGAAAATGTGTTCATTAATTTTTTAAATCTGTTTATTGTTATTCTAATATAATTTTTATAGAAATTTTATAATTTTAATTTTGCATTTAATTTTTGAACTAGTTTTGCCTTATTTTTTATGGGATGTAAGGTATGAATTGAGGTACGTATTTTTGAATATAATGCTCCAGTGGTTCCGAAACTAACAGTTGTACACTGAATACCATAAGAGATTGTTGAAAATACCATATGACCATTGTACATTTCTATTGATATATGTCTTCAATTGCTTTAGGTTGTGCTTTTTAGTTTTCTTTATGCTAGTCTATATATTTTGTGGTAAAGTGTGTTTTGATTTTATATCTTAAGCTATTTTAAATATTTCTATTTTGCTTCTAATATGCCAATAATATAATAAACATAACTGTGTTATGATTTGTATTCTATAAACTTGAACTCAGGCATTAGTACTGATAATTTTTGGTAGATTTCACTGGACTTTGTACATAGAAAAAACATGCTATCTGTAAATAATGTTTAATTCTTTCTTTACAATATCATTAGATTTCATTAGACTTTGTACATAGAAAAAACACACAATGTGTAAATAAAGTTTAATTATTTCTTTACAATATCAATGACTTTGATTTCTTTTTACTTGCTATAAGCATTGGCGAAAACAGCTGGTACAATTTTGTATAGATGTGATAAAAACAGGCAGCCTTGCATTTTTCCTGACTTTAGAGAGAATCGTTTAACCTTTTACGTTTAAGAATAATGAAAGCTATCAGCTTTTGATAAGCATTCCCCTACCTAGTTGAGGAATTTTTCCTCTCTTCTTAGTTTTATGGCATTTTATCAGGAGTTGATAATGGATTATACCAAATTTATTTTCTGCATCTTTGTGTACAAAGTATGGTAAAATACTATGATTGATTCCAAAATGCAAAAATTTCCCTTTTGTTTTTAAGATAAATGCTTTTGGGCCATAATATATAACTATATTTTATTATATGATATTTTCATAAATTTTGTTAGTCATTTTTATAACTTAGTTTAAGAAAAAATCTGATATTTAATTTAATTTTAATATAATGCCTTTCTTTGGTTTGTGTATTATTGTGGAAATGGCAATAGGGAATGAATTTGCCTTTTTCAGAGGTAGAATTGATAGATAGGAAACACACAGATGGTAATAACTCTCTGCATGAAATTAAGAAATATTATCTGGATAGAAGTAGTATTGGCAGACAAATAGGTAGCTAAAGAACAGGATTACAAAATATTGAATCATAAGTCAAACACTGAGAAGAGTTCCATGTCATTAGAATCTTCCTTTTTATCAAACTTTTTCATAATTTTACTAGTCCCATGGAGGACATCATTGTCCCTACATGTTCAAGAATCTCATTATGTCTCTAATGAGGCCCCAGGATCTTATTTCACCCTCATAAGAGGAACAATTTAATCTATGTATCATCAAGTGGAAATCACATAAAAGAATCACTTAGTGACCATTAGGAGAACGTAATAATGGCTTAGCAGATGTGTGAGTGCTCATTTATCTAGTGTCAATTTTGAGCAGACTGTGTGCCATACAAACTAAAGGATCAACTTCTAGACACATCTGAGTCTTTCTTTACAAATACTCTCATAACTCGGTCTCGAATTTGTTTTGTCCTGACCCCATAAATGACTGGATTTAAACAAGGAGGGACCACCACATAAAGATTGGCCAGGAGGATATGAATGTAGCGAGGAACATTTCTACCAAACCTGTGAGTCATAAAGGAGAAAAATGCTGGTGTATAGAAGGCTAAGATAACACACACATGTGAACCACATGTGCTAAGGGCTTTGAGCCTGGCATCCCTGGACGGAAGGCGGAAAACAGCCTGTAGGATCTGAACATAAGAGAGGGCAATGAGGATTAAATCAAAGATCAGGGCAGCAATGGTAAATAAGCCATAGATGATGTTGACCCTTATGCTAGCACAGGCAAGACGAGCAATTCCCATATGTTCACAGTAGGTATGAGGAATAATGTAGTGACCACAAAAGGGCAATCTTTTGAGAAGAGGGCAGAAAGGGATGACAAGGAGGACTGGCCTCCCCACTACAACAGAGGCCATTATGGCTACCACTTTGTTGGTGAGGATAGTGGTGTACCTCAGGGGATAACAGATGGCAACAAAGCGGTCAATTGCCATGGCCAGGAGTACGACAGATTCCATGCCAGTGTAAGTGTGGATGAAGAACATCTGGATAAGGCATCCTTCAAAGCTTATCTCTCTAAGGTTGATCCAGAAGATTGCCAGCATCTTGGGGATGGTAGAAGTGGAAAGCCCTAAATCAATAAAAGAGAGAAGAGCAAGAAAGTAGAACATGGGTTGATGAAGACTCTGCTCAGTCTTGATAACAAACAGTATTGTGAAATTCCCCACAAGGGCTATCAGATAAACAACAAAGAAAGGGAAGGCAATCCAGATGTGGAAAGCTTCCAAGCCTGGAACACCCAGCAGAAGGAAGGCGGAGGGATATGAGGATGTGTCATTGACAGAGGACATCATGCTGAGGACTCTTGGAAGATGCTCTACTGTCTTCTTCAGTATTTCTGGAGAGACACAAGGGAATATGTGGTGGTTGGATGTCACGATATATAATAGCATGCTAATTAAAATTTTAAAAATGTGTCGGCACTAGATCAGGGGGTAGTTAACTATCAGAGACACTCAGATTATTGACTATCCTATTTAATATTCCATTAGATTCATGGAAATTAGAAACAGACTTTCTGGTGATAGTGTCATTTAGTGATTCATGATCATCTTTAGCTCATGATTTTGTAAAATTCTCATCTATATATACTAGCATCAACTGAAAACCCTTATAGTAACCAGAAATTGTTTTCCCAACCAACAAGATCTAGCATGTTTGTAACATATTTAAATTAACTTGGTTACTGAGTTAAATTAACTCAGTTAAATTACTGTAACATCTTTAAATTAACTTGGTTACTGAGCAGATAGTTAAGGTAAAATACCCCCAGAATGTTTTTTAAAGGGGTGAGGAAATGGAATAAGAAGAGATTATGATGGTGAAGAAGATATCCCTTATGAGGCCCATCCATCTTTCATGGTCTGTTCATTAGGCCTTAGTTTTTCTCCTGATTTGCTTTAGTACAACTGTATTTATACCTTTTAATGAGACCTCATTTATGCGTTGGTTGATGGTGATTATCAGTATTTTTCTACGTTAAAAGTTGAAAAACTTATAGTTCACTGCATAAAATGATGTGTAAAACATATGATCATTTTAGTAGAGGAAAAAGAAGCATTTAATCAAATTTAGCATCCATGTGTGATATTTACAGATGAAAACATTAAGAAAACTGGGAAAAAAGAAAACCTTTATATTTTATGAAAGCAATCTGGAAAACCAACAGTTAATATACAGAATACTAAAAAATTGAAAACTTTCCCCCATAGAGTTGCAAATTAGGCTAGAATGTCAACTAATATCAATTCTATTTAATATTTTACTGGATATTCTTACAAGGTCAATGTTTCAGGAAAAAAATAACAGATATGAAGATTGAAATTAACGGAAACTTTCCTATCCATAGGAAAACTTGAACTTTTAGGTAAAAATGAAAGAATTTAGAACCAAACAATAAGCTTGTCATTTACTCACATATAAGAACCAATACTTTTCTATGTAATATTAGCAAACAGGCAAAATTAAAACTAAATTATTTTTATATGTAATTCCACTGGCAATGTCACCAAAATATAAATTACTTGGCAGCAGGTACTTAAAATAATAAAACATGACAGAGAAATTAAAAACAATTTAAAAAATGCACAATCATGTCCACAGTTTGGAATGTGTAAATATGTTAAGATGCTAATTCTTTCATGATTGACCCACAAATGTTTGAAAAGCTTTAATCAATATTAATAACTTTAGTGTTATTGTGAAATAATTATAATGTCATAAATTCATTAGAAAAAGAGTCACTTATAGAATCCTGCATTAAAGGACTTTAAACTTATGAAATAGGAGTAGTCAAGGCAGTGTGATACATGCACAGTGATAAACAAATAGTTAAATATAAAGAGCAGACAAAGACCCACTTTAGAGCCTAATTTAATTATAGAAAACAATATAATAAATCAACAAAGACAGAATCTGTTCAAGCAATGATACCAGTGCCTCTGAACATACTTCAGTAAACTAACAAACAAAAAACATGCACCTTGATTCCATCTTCATAATTTATACAAAATGTGAATTATATTTCTAAGTTAGGTCTAAATTTTTAGAAACTTCAAGCTCTAACATCAATAGAATAAACAAAGCTTAGTATCTATGTGACTCCAAGGAAAGTAATGGTTTCTGATACAGAACATAAAAGCAATATCTATAAAAAGATACCCTGTTACATATTATCAAGTTTGAAAAGGAATAATTAAGAAGTTAAATAAAGAAGATATAGCCTCATAGCAAATGTCCACATTCTTTATTTCAAAAAAAGAATATGTGCCAAGAACATAGGAAGTCAGACAGTTAGTTTGAAAGCTCATCCTAGAGCTTTTCAAAAAGCGCTATATATCTTGTTGTTGAATATCATTGTATTTACCTTTGAAGTACTTCCCTTAGAAAGCTATGCATTGAGGCCAGAGCCTAGTCCATGCTTCAAGACAATTTTGGAAATATTTTTCTGGGATGGCCATCAGAGCTGTCATTGTGCCAAGGTATGACAATTAAGTTCACGAACATATAGAACAAGTGCTTTGAAAGGTGGACAAGGTATTGGCATCAGTGCCTGGCTTCCCATGGGGAGTATTTCAAAGGTAACTATAGTGATATTGTACAATGAGGTATGTAGTAATTTTTCTAGGATGAGTTTATGAATTTAATTGTTTGACCTCATGTAAATGCACTTATAACTAAAAGTTAAGAAAAATAAGCAAGGGAAAAAAGACGAACAGAGATTGACACAGACACTTGGCAAAGAAAAATAGACAAATGAATTAAAACTCTTAAAATCATTAGGCATCGGGAATGGTACGTTTCTAATAAAATGGCTAAAGTTATTTGTGTGGCAATACCAAATTTTAGAAAGGATATATAGCAATCAATTCTACTACATTAGTAGTAAACCTGGAAAATAAAATTTGGGTAATAAATTATAGTTTCTTATGGATTCATTGATACAGCATCATTAGCCATTTCATACTATTGAAGGAATACCAATCATTACACACTATTGAACACCTAGACACTTGCTCTAAACTAATGAAATCACATGTTCACACAAGCTTGTACAAAAGTAATGATGGCAACTTTATTCATAATTGCCTCAAAGTAACAACAACACAAATACTCATCATCTAATTAATCAAGAGATCAATCTTGGAAAGTTTACATGATGAAATTCTATTTGGCAAAAAAGATGACTTGATTTCTTACACATACGATGTTACAAATTAATTTAAAATCCTTATCCTATCACTTCTTAGTCTTTGGCTAAGATCAAGTGCAAAATCATTATGCTGAGCCAATGATCACTACCAGTTATAAAAGTGTACTACATTTGCATGAAACTCTGGAATACACATACAAAATGAATGCTGAAAATATCAAGTCGATTTTTGAAAGGGAATAGGAATTGATTGGGAAGAAACACAAGAGAAAACTATAAGGTGATTGGAAAATTCTATATATTTATACTGCTACTTATAAAGATAAGTATCTTGTAAGCTCCAATCTGATTTTGTAGGTAAAATTCACTTATTTCGAAAGTGCAACTATCATCTCTACACTTGTAACAAATACCTCCACATTTAAATATATGTAAATTTTATCTTTAAAAATCAAATTCAGGCCAGGCATGTTGGCTCACACCTATAATCCTAGCATTCTGGGAGATGAAGGGAGGAGGATTGCTTGAGCTCAGGAGGTTGATTCAGCCCAAGAAAGAGAGAGACCTTGTCTCTACTAGAAATAGAAAAATTAGTCAGGTGTGGTCGCCATGCCTGTAGTTCCAGCTACTGGGCAAGGCTGAGTTAGGAGAATCGCTCGAGTGCTGGACTTGATGTTGCAGAGAACTGTGCTGATGCACCTATACTCCAGCTGGGTGACAGGGTAGTTCCTGTCTCAGAAAAGAAAATCAAAATTGGGAAAATAGCAGAACCTTAACAGCTTTTGAAATTAGGAGACAAGAGTATTAGCTTCACAGTATTATTATACCCCAATAAAACACCTCAAATGCATTCTTCAAAACATCAGTCAAATTCCATATTACTCTGTTATTAGAACTAAAGACTAATATCAGGAAGCCAGAGGCATAATCAACTGAGATTCTACCAACAAAGATGGTCTACAGCATGTATATTTTTATCCAATGCAGATAAGTACCCAGATACTATGTATTTATCTGCTTTGCCTTACTGAACATACACACTAGCATAAGGTCTATCAGAGAAAATATATTTTCTAAGCACTATACTAAACATTTTACACAGATAATCTTATTCAAATTTGATAAAAACTCTGTGACAGATAACAACTCTATGAACCAGATCAAACCAAACCTAAGGTGTAGAGACTCAGAGGAACTTGTCTACGGTTACATAAACAAGCCATATGGTTAGAATTAGAGTGCCATCTGTATCTCTATAACAACATTTCCTTTGGGAGCTGGACATTGTGTCAGGCACCTGTAGTCCCAGCTATTTGGGAGGCTGAGGCAGAAGGATCTCTTGAGACCAAGAGTTTGATGTTGCTGTGAACTATGACAATGCCATGACCCTCTACCCAAGGCACAGAGTGAGACTTTTTCTCAAAAAATAATTATTTGGGACAATAATTCTTTTGCTAAGTTTGAGATATATAAATAATTATTAATTTTAAGTTAAGACAAAAAAGTCTTCTGTTCCCAATTTTATGGAAAATAAGAAAAATAATTTTATATAGATAATAGTATACTTATATTTATTTTTATTTCTTCCTGTGTGATGGAATGTATTGTTCAGTAGTTAGAATCTAAAAAAAAATTTTTTTAAAGAAATGTGCATGACCAAGAATGAGAAGAAACAGATTGACAGCTGAAACTACCTGGGCTAGAGTTGGTGGGAATTTAAGGATGATTCCAAGGCCATGATGAGTTGAGAATGGACAAAGAAGAGAAAAACCTGAGAATTTGGGTGAATTTTGGCAATTAAGGCAATGAAAATATGTTGAAATTTTGGGAGAGCAAACAAAAGAAAGGCAAGTTGATTTTAGGGAGCTACTTTTTTAGCTGGGGAAAGTTCTTACAATGAAAATGTAGAAAATACAACTAGACACGCTTTAAGACCATATTCCAACTCTATTTCCTCTTGTGCTGCTGATAAATCTGATAAGTATATCCCATTAGACACTCACAGGTATTGCACACATATGAAAGTGATATTAAGTTTAGAAAAAAGGTGACATGAATGTGGAGTTCTTTAGATTTGCGGGGGCCATGCTGCCAAAACTTCTTTCTTAACATATAAAGTCATTTATGTCCTTTGTATCTTTGGCTGTGACATCATTAGGAGAAAATTATCTGTTTTGATATTTTCATTATAGTGAGTCTGATTATGGGACTACAAATATTTGGCCTATATATCTATAACAACTTCCTATATCTAAGTAGACAATAATACAACATTGTATTGTTTTTATTGAGCCTTGATAGATTCAGACCCAGACTTCCTCAACACTCTCAGCATTTATAATACATCGGTAGATGTTAGCCTTAGAGATAAAACAGAATTTTTTTTCCTTTTCTCAAAAGTTGCAAGGGTATGGATGTATTTGAAGGCCCTATGATTTACATGGTTTCAGATCTTGATCAGCAGAAAGACATTTTTGCTACACTGGCCTGGCCAAAAAATGGACACTCAGTGTCAAATTCACCATAGACTTTTCCTCTTTGTCAGAACCCATCTGTCTACTGTGACTAATCAGGAATCAGTTTGGTGTCTAGAGCCACTCCCTTTGGACTCAGGGAAACATGGTTTTATGTCTCAACTCTCCTGCTTACTAACAACCTTACACAAATCATTTCTGAGATTTATTTTATGTGAATCTAGAGGCTGAGATAATCATAGCATCAACCTTATATATAGCTGCAGTGGTCAGAAATTATATGTTGCATATGAGGTACCCAGCTGAAGTTGTCAACAATGGGTCATTATAATATTAGCTAGAATAATTCATCATTGCTGTCTGTGGCTACAGATCTTGGTGATAATGTTTGGTTTCTAAATAAGACACAACATATCACTAAGGGCTACAGACATTAGATTTGTTATCCTAGAAGAGACCCTATAAACTGAGTCTTCATCATTCAGTCTAGTTTTAAAGGGAAGACTCTTATCTAATTAGATTAGAAGCCTAGGTTTAAAAGTATCTTTACAATATTCCAGGTACATATTGTGTATTTAGTTAGGGAAGAAACTGTAAAACTTTTAGGACTCCTTCATTGATAGCCACGTAGGAAAGAGTTTTTACTCATCATACATAAACAAATTAATTGAATTTCATTCTGAAATATGTTGGTTAGAATCAACTCTGTCTGAACAAAATGGGGCTCCATAAACTCCATAACTCAAATTTATAATTGTATAGCTCCAACTGTGAAAAACACTTTACAGAATCATTCTTAAACAGAGGTTAATATGCAAGTAAAGCAGGAATTGACATTCCCATTTTTCAACTCAGAGTGCAAATGTCATCCCCAAGCCTTCCATCTAATAAGATACAGCAATTCTTTCGATGAAGTCACTCCCTAGACTAACATGCTGATCTCTCTGACACAGTCTCTGGGTCCAGACCCACTCTTGCCCATTTCCACTGTGAAAGCTAACCATACAGGGTCTTGATGTTCCCTCTCATCTAGTGGTAGCTGAAATAAAGGGGCCTAGCACTTTCTTTTGTGATATAACTCTAAATGGTACTACCTGATGTAATTTGCAGAAGCTCTCCTCAGTGTCTACTGTGCTGGGCTGTCCCAACTGTCCAAGCCTTTTCATGGGAGATACCCACAAATATAAAATAAGACCTGGGCTCCCTTCCCAAGAAAACCCATCTGCCTCTCCTTGCAGCATCAAACAGATCTTCTTCCCCAGGATTCCCCAAGAGAAACACTAATGAAAAGAAGGTAGTTACCCTGAGAATACCATGGGTCAGGCTCTTCAGGGACTAAAGCTATCTGACTGAGTTATATTCAGAAGCCTCTTGGGTCAAATCTATATCAGGGAGTCAAAAATCCCTTTTGTATTTTGCTTTATATGTACACCATTTCTTAATGTGGTTCATCTTCTCCCAGATTTCATACCCATTAACTTTCTCTAATTGTTTTCATCATATTTAGAATACATATTTCTTCAAATATGTTTTCCTCATCCTTCATTAACATTTCTGAGTTAATAGCTATGCTAATTACTTTTAAATTTTATATCATGTTGACTCCTAAATGTTTTCTTAATATGTAATTGCCTATTTCTTGATCTGTTTTTACATTAAATCATAGAAGAGGAGTTAAGGAAATAAATCTTCCTGGAACTAAATAATTCATTTCTAATTCTATATTGTATGATTTGAGGATTTGATGACTATGTTTAAGTTACTAAACTTCTTCATCTCAACTTAATATGATATGGGAGCTCCCTAAAGAAGTAAATGTGATTTGGTTATTAGATTATGATAAAGGGTCAGGAAATGTCAGATGTTACTATTAGTAATAATATTAATATTACCTCTTGTTTTAAAGTGTCTAGGTGCTTCCTAAATCATAGGAATTATGAGGTGCTTGATTCATAGTTTTTGAATATGTTCAAGTTTTATGTTTTGTTTATTTAATTCATGGTTTAATTTACAATATCTATATTTACAATATCTATATCTAAATCATAATATGTCTTCTATAAATGCTTGCTATTATCAGTATGCTAGTCACTTTTTATTACTTCCACACGCTTTTTCAAGGTAATTCCTTTTTTTATTACATAATTGCTGCCATTTGTGGTATGCTTATATTAAACGGTTATTAACATTTCTTTTGTCTTGTTTTTTCTCACTAATACAAATGAAAGACTTTATAAATCTTCCCACAGGATACCACTTTTCACAGATATTATGATGTTGCAATTTTAGGAGTGGAGAATTCATTCTATTCTTTCCTGATTCACCATTCTTAATCTCTGAAGTTCAAATTTTATAATTTATTTCTAAAAGCTTTAATTACCCTCTCTCTGATCTGCTTAGTTCTAATCCCATAAATAACAGGGTTGAGAGCTGGAGGGATGACAACATAAAAGTTGGCGAGAAGAATATGAATGTATTGAGGAACATTACGGCCAAACCTGTGAGTCATGAAGGAGAAAAATGCTGGTGTATAGAAAGCCAGCATAACACAGACATGGGAGCCGCAGGTGCTGAGTGCCTTGAGGCGGGCATCCCTGGAAGGTAGACGGAAGACAGCACGAAGGATCTGGACATAGGAAAGGATAATAGCTATGATGTCAAGCACCAGGATGGAGATGGCACACAAGCCATAGACAATATTGACTTTGATGCTGGCACAGGACAGGCGAGCAATACCCATGTGCTCACAGTAGGTATGCCGGATGATTTGGTGTCCACAGAAAGGCAGTCGTAGAATGAGCAGAACAAAGGGGATTGCAATGGCTAAGGGTCTCAGAAGGATGATCAGTGCTATAACTGACACCACTTTGTTTGTCAGCACCAATGTGTAGCGCAGAGGGTTACAGATGGCCACATAGCGATCATAGGCCATGGCCACAAGCACAGCCGACTCCATGCCAGTGCACAGGTGGATGAAGAACATCTGGACGAGGCAGCCTTCAAAGGTGATCTCTCTCAGGTTGAACCAGAAGATGCCAAGCATCTTGGGGATGGTAGATGTGGACAGGCCCAGATCAATAGATGACAGAATGGCTAGGAAGTAGAACATGGGCTGGTGGAGACTGTGATCGGACTGGATCATAAAGACAATTATAATATTTCCCAGCAGGGCAGTCAAATATACAGCACAAAATGGGAAACCAATCCACATGTGCAGAGCTTCCAGCCCCGGAATTCCAAGAAGGAGAAAAAAGTAGGGGTGGACCTGTGTGTTATTAGGAGACATGCTTCTGAGGCCCTTTTACAGCTGCACGTACCATAGACCAGTTGTCTCATTAACTGAGAATGTCCAGCTCTTCTTAGCAAATGGTATTGATTTCCTACAGAATTATACACAATTGTGTTTTTAAAATGATAAGCCCATCTTGATATAACTTCATGATTTATGAAACATTAATTTACATGTTGCTTTTTTATTTCAGTGAAGCAAATCAGATTAATTGCATTTATTTTTGTTACATACACAACACAGTTAAATAATCTGTTATCAAAGATCAGTAGAATATAAGATGAGTGGCTAGCTGCTTGGTACAGAGGGAGGAAGCATGCATTGTTACTTTTCAAAAAATTCTACATAGCTTAAATATTTTAAATAACAATAAAATCTATGGCTTCTTTGCAATTTTAACATATATGTTTTCTTTTCTTTCCCAGGAAACAGCTATTTCACAAGGAATTGTTATATCCTATGGATGAAGAATTTTTATGAAATTATTTGAACACATTAACTTTCATGTAAACCTGGATGAGGAGGAGACTAAATCAGTGTTTATACCTCTTTCATCAGAAATAATATCATTGCCATCAGGGTTGGTATTATTAAGCCCAGGAAATACAGACTCATGGTGGGTATGATTGATGTAGTTGATATGGTCTCATCATTTGATTTTACCATGGGTATTGAAAGAAGCAGAGGAGAGACCAGAAGCAGCCACCACAAGCTGCTTTCAAGGAGAGGATTGAAAGTTACAAGTGGATGCCCACCTACAAATGGACTCCCTTGGAAAAGGCATTACATATCATCAGAGAAGTAATAGGAGATACTCACAATGAAGGGTGCAGGGACAGGGAAATCTACTTGCCAAGATCAGAAAGCATCTGGGGGAGGTGCCTACGTGTAGGGAAGGGATGAGGGAGAGAACTCCGGGACCCCATCCTTCTTACACAGCCACTATTGTGGAAGTTCCCTACCACCAATGGAGGCTTCCATTCTGACCAGGGCATGCTTGGGGAGTGCACAGTAAAGGTATATCAGAGAGCAGGCTCAGCAGGGACCCTTTGGCCTGTATTCCTGGGTTGCTGCAGCTGATGCCATTCTGTGCTCTCAGGTCTGGAGCACACTGTCTCCATGGGGGTAAGCTTTGCTGCAACTTCCCCACAGTGCTCCTTGCTGATGCCCTCCTATACCCACAACTGGGAATCAAGTACATTCCCCCTGCTGGTAATTTGAATGGACCTGGTACCAGTGAAACTCAAGAGATACCCCAGTAGCATTCTTAGTGGGACCTGTGTGATGAGAAAGTCCCAGTCTTCCAGCAACTCTGTCATATGCTGACCATCATAACAAGACCTCAGCCCTACATGCTGCACAGCGGTCCATGCTCCCATGGATGTGCACACTGACCAGCAGTCCATGCCCTGGAGCACTGTGTGATGCCATGCTTGCAGTCCAGCTTTGTATCACAACCCACTAGCCACAAGCTACTCCCTGCCTCATATGGCCATTATACTAAGATGTGACTTGAATGACGACACCCACAACCAACCTCCACCTATAGAGCCTTGCCAAGCAGTCACTGTCATTACTATGGGCTCATCTCTCCCACTGCCCAACTTCAGAGACTCACCCAGGCCCCCTGGGCTTTGTGTAGAACAATATCATATGATGGAAAACAAAACTACAAGGTATCGCGTGATTCAATATAATGAACAAAAGAGAGTCCCACATGTTAATACTAACAATGAATGTGAATAGTATTAATGCCCAACTTAAAAGATATAGACTGGTGAGATGGATGAAAAATACAATGATATGATATTTATCAAGAAAACTCTAAAGAACTTACCAAAACCACCTAGAATTGATAAATAAATACAGCATAGTCTCAGGATACAAAAATCAATGTACCCAAATTAGTTGTATTTATACATGTATATACTAATAACAGTCAAAGTGATAGTCAAATTAAAGACTTAATACCATCTACAATATCCACAAAAAAAATAAACTACTTAGGATATGTTTAAACAGGAAAGTGAATTATCTCTACAAGAAAAACTACAAAATACTGATGAAAAAATTATATATGATACAAACAAATGGAAAAAAAAATCTCATGCTCAAGGATTGGCAGTATCAAGACCACAAAATGTCATTTTGCCCACAGAGATTTACAAGTTTAGCACAATTCCCATCAAAACACTAATATCTGCCTTCACGGTTTAGAAAAATGAATCCTAGACTTCATCCAAGAAGGAAACTGAATAGCCAAAACAATCTTAAGCATAAGGAACAAATCCAGAGGCGTCACATTATCTGACTTCAAATTCTACTACAAGGCTATGATAAAAAATAGCATGGCTTTGGTGTGAAAGTAGAGCCATAGAAAAATGGAACAGAATAGAGAACTTGGAAATAAAATCATATAACTACAAGCAACTGCTCTTTATAAAAGCAGGCAACACACAGTGGAGAAAAGAAGTCCCGTCCAATCAATGGTGCTGGTAAACCTGTATAGCCATAGGCAGAAGAATGAAACAGGACCCCTATATTTCACCAAACATATAAATTAATGGGTTAAGAATTAAGGGTAAGACATAAAGTCATAAAAATTCTAGAAGAGAACATAAAAGAAACTCTTCTATACATCAGCCTAATGAAAGAATTTATGACTAACACCCCAACTTTACAGCAGTTACAAAAATAAATAAATGAGATTTAATTAAATTAAGAAGCTTCTGTAAAAAAAAAGGCAATAATCAACAGAGTAAACAGGAAATCTACAGAATGAGAGAAAATAGTTGCAAACTATACATACAGCAAAGGACTAATTCTCAGAATTTGCAAAGAACTCAAATAAAACACCATGAATTAAGGGGAAAAAAGAACCCTATCAAAAAGTGGGCAAAAGACATGAACAGAATTTTTTTCAAAAGAATATAGACAAATGGCCAAAAGACATATGCAAAAGTGTTCAATATCACTAATCATCAAGGAAACGCAAATGTAAGCTATAATGAAATATCATCTCACACTTGTCAGAATGGCCTCTCCTAAAAAGTCAAAAAACAATAGGCACTGGCAAGAATAGAGAGGGAAAGGGTCTGCAAATTAGCATGATCTGAATGGAAAACAGAACGGTGTTTCCTCAAAGAACTAAAAGTAGACCCACCATTCAATTTAGCAATCCCACTACTGGGTATCTATTCAAAGAAAAAAAGATCATTTTATTAAAAAGACATGTGCACTCGGATGTTTATTGCAGTACAATTCACAGTTTCAAAATAAGGTATCAGTCTAAGTGCCCATCAATACATGAATGGACAAAGGAAATGTGATCCATAATATACACATGCACTACAGAATGCTATTGAGCTATAGAAAGGGAAAATGTCATTCCCAATAACTTGGATGGAAAAGCAGACCATTATCCTAAGTGAAGTATTTCAGGAATAGAAAGACAAACACCAGAGATTCTCACTAATAACTAGGAGCTAGTAATGGATGCACATGGGCACAGAAAATATATAAAGGGCATTAGAAACTAAAAAGTGGGAGAGAGTGAGGGATGAAAACTTACCTTCTGGTAAGATGATCACTGTTCTGGGGGCAGGCACACTGAAAGCCTTGACTTCAGCATTATAGAGTCTGTCCACGTAGCAAAAACTTTGTACCTCCTTAATATTTTGATGGAAAAAAAGAAACTAATATTTAATGTGATTACCTTGAGATAAAATATAAATTGAGACAAAGAAAGTATAGTCCACAGACAAAGGATTTTCAAGTTTGGAGGAACTTGGGCTTGCTGACAAATTCTCCCCTCAAGCCTTGGTGCACTATGGTTAAAACTCAGGGATTTAGCCAGCTCTGCCTCTTACCAACCACGTTCTTGAGGCCAAATTGCTAAATCTGGCCAAGTTATTTCTTAGATGAGAATTTTAATATCCACTCATTTCAGTCATATTAATTACAAAAAGTTACATAGGAAGAAAAGAATATAGCAAAGAGGATAAAGATAAGATTAGATGCATTTGATTCATAACAACAATAGCAAAAGCACTCCAAGGCTGATTCTGGGTTACTCTATGAATAACTTAAATGTAATTCTTTCATGTAGTGTTATGTTTGCATTATGATATGGTAGAAGATTTTGGCATGTGTTTACAAAGACTCAAAACAATAGCTTAATTACATTACCAAGGTGACTTAAAGTACAATCTATGATCTATACATAATTAGTGCTGTTTCTATTGCACTTCCTATGACAAGTTCTGATCTTCAATTGCAGATTGGCTCCAACTTCTCTTCATGGCCAGTCATATTCTGCCACTTTCCTGAAGTTACTTCCTCCCTCTTATTAGCATATGTACCTGTCACAGCATTGAGTTATTACTATCCTACTCTCTGTCAGATGTCACAGTTTTCCAGCCATCTGGAGACTTTTTCTTGTCACATCTCTTGCCAGAGCACATCAAGTTCTGTAGCTCTTGGTTCGCCTTTTCCTTAAAATTATTCGTTTCTAAAAGCTTTACTTCTTCATCTACCCCAAATAAATCTCATCCTATTTTTTTGCATTTTTCTTTCAATGACTACTGTTCCTTTTCAATGACTACTGTTCATTGGTCAAGTGCATCTCATTAAACTCAGCCTCAAACCTCTGCCATCACTTTTGTTTTCTTCCTACACCTCGGGTGGCTGAAGAAAAGTTACGGATTGAAGCCAGTCGAAGGCTCTTCAGGTGGACCATCTAATGTACATGAAAACCCTTCTCTGTGTCCTTTAACAAGTTTCCTTTCACATTTCCTTTAGTAGATACCTTAAACTTGTACTTTTCTCACATTTTCCTTCATTTCTTCTGTACTTTCTCATCTTGTCTACCTGTGTATTAAGATGACCATGCAAGTAAGCAATATTTCCATCCTTCCACTTCTCTTTTATGTAAATATCAAAGTGTTCTTATTCTAGCCAGAAGCTGGTATTTCCCCCTTTGCTTTGGCTTTTGTCTCCTTACTTTCCTCCCCATGTCTGTCTCTCTTCCCTTTCTCTCTGTGTGTACCATCTCAAATCTACCTTTCTAACATTCTCACCTTTCCTACTCATCCAGGATTTCCCCTCACATTCTTGACTCAGACATACATTTATTTTTAAAAAGAAAGATAATAAAATGTTTAGAACATAAGGTTCATTTCCTCCTATTTCATTCACTGCTCAGTGGGCTATCAATAAACTGACTTTTACTTGAAAATGGAGTGGTTTATATTTTGTGAACGGCACCAATTATGTCCTTATCAGCAGGAGTCCTGAGACTTTTAAACAGGGGGCCAGTTCACTGTCCCTCAGACCTTTGGAGGGCTAGACTATAGTTTAAAAGGATGCACAGCAGCTAAGCAGGACAGGCAGCGGTGGCAAAAACACTTGGCAGGCCATATGTGGCCCGCGGGCCGTAGTTTGAGGATGCTTGAGCAGAACCCTTGAATATAATTTGGTCTTGAGCTACTTATATCCTCAAGGCAGTACACCATTTTTGGTCATTATTTTTCTCAGAACAACATCAATATTGCAATCATTTTTTTCTAATTGAGTTAAGAATTCTTAATGTGATACTGACCTCGCGAACAGATTTTTAAGTGTATAATGGAGTTGTTACCTGTAGTCACAATGTTGTACATTAGAGCTCTAGAACCTATTCATTGATGGCTACTGAAAGTTTACACGTGTCGATTAGCAACACACCATGCTCCCTTCCTCCACCCATGGGAACTACATTCTGCCTTTTGTTCCTATGAGTTTGACTGTTTTAAGTACCTCCTACAAGTGAAGTTAATCTAAGACTATATTATTTCACTTAGCCTAATCTTAGGATCCACTCATGTTGTCACATATTAAAAGATTTTCTTGTTTTATCTGCTGAATAATAATCTGTTATATGTATTTACCCCATTTTCTTTATTCATCCATCTATTGGTGAACACGTATGATGTTTCCATATTTTGGATATCATGAATAATGTGGCAATAAAATTGAAGTGAAAATATCTGTTTCAGGTACTATTGTCAATTCTTCTGAATAAACATCCAAAAGTGGTAATGCTGGATAATATAGTCATTCTATTTGTAATGTTTTGAGGAAGCTTCCTACTGTTTTACTTAGTGGCTACACCATTTGGCATTCTATCCACCAGGATACAAGTTTTCCAATTTCTACCCTTCCTGGACAACATTTGTTGTCTTTTTCTATTGTTGTCTATTTCCTTTTTGTCTTTATTATAGTAGTTCTAACAAGTATGAGATAATGTGATTTTGATTTGCATTTCCCCAACAATTAGCAACATTGAACATAATTTTGTATATCTGTGGTCCGTGTGTATATCTCCTCATCCTATTTATAGAAATATCTATTAATCAATTGTTTTGCCTTCTAAAGTCATCATTGGCTGACTTTAATTGCTGTGAGTTTTTTAATCATAAACACAACTTCTTGCAATAGATAAGTAATACTATTTAGTACCACTAATCAATAAGGGGAAATAATAGTAGTCTGGAACTAAAATGATAAATGACTGTGGTTTAAAGGTTTCTGTCTTTTTTAAAATTTCAGAATATCATGGAGTATGAATTCCACACATAAAAAAGTCCCAAAGCAACATATGCTGGTGAGAATATGGAGGGAAAGGAACACTCTTTTGGTACTCTTTTTAATAGACACATTATTTCCATATTATTTCAGTTATTTTTTGAGTGCATGCAATTATTCTCACATAAATGTTAATTAATATTAATTAAGTCTGTGGACTATAATCCTAATATTCATTTAGATATTATGATTTTTTTGTTTGTATTTTCAGTGTTTTCTGACTCCACCTTCTCATTTTGCTTCATGTCAAGAGAGCTCTGAAGAATGTTGTAAAATGGATTCCGTGAAACACGGTGTGTCCCTGAAAAGCTGGGATGTTTCGTGCTCTTACTTGTCTACAAAATGTATATTTTCATATACAGACAGAGTTGCAAATTACTCAGGGGATCTGTTTTATGTTTATTCGCCTCTTCTATATGCACAACATATATTAACATCATATGATTCTTTCCTGAAGTAACTTTGTTGTTGAACTAGTGGTGATTTCTTGAATGTATTTGGTCCACAAAAACCTTTTAAGGAACTACCATAAAATACTAGGAATAAAGTTTCAGGCTCTGAACATAATTTTTGAACATAAACTTTGAACATAATTTTATGGTGTTTTCAATAAATAGTTTTTCAGTGTTATCTTCAAATGAGCATCAATTGTTTTTCCTGTGTTTCAGATAAAAACTATACATCAAATGTAATTATGTTAATAGGGAAGAGAAGCAGGAAAAGAACATTCTAGGTCTTGTTCTTAACCGAATGTATGGTACATTTCTGGAGTTTTTCAAGTTCTAAATCTTCAACAGTATATATTAAATGTAGGCTTTTGCCAGACGTTTGCATATGTCATTTTATTTAACCTTCATGACATAGCAGCAAGATAATAATTATTGAACCACTTACAATGAAGTGGAAAGTGAAGTTCAAATGAATCATGTGATCACTTACCAACCCACTTAGAAAGGATCAGAATGAAGACTTTTTTTTTTTTAGACAGAGTCTCAAACTGTTGCCCTGGGTAGACTGCCCTGGGTAGACATCACAGCTCACAGCAACTTCAAACTCTAGGGCTAAGTGATTCTCCTGCCTCAGCCTCTCAAGTAACTGGACTATAAGCACCCGTTATAATGCCCAGCTATTTTTTGTTTGCAGTTGTCATTGTTGTTTAGCAGGCCTGGCCTGGGTTCGAACCCATCATCCACAGTGTATATGGCTGGCACCCTGTCAACTGAGCTACAGGCACTGACCCAGAATGACGATTTTGGATTAGAAGTTCATGCTTATTACAATATATCATGATACTTCCTAAGTATTTACTAAACTTATTCAAGGGGCTATGTATGAAATGACATTGATTGAAAATATCAGAATAGGATGTACTGAAATCAACTTGGAGGAAAATAACCAATGTGACAGAATTTTGAGTATAAAAGAACAACCAAATATAAATGTATTTAGGTAAGAAAAAGTATCTAAATATTCTAGATCAGGATTTTGTTCATCCTTTTCCTCCTTTTTCATGCCTATGCTCTACTTCATGTAAAATTCTGACTGTCCTTCAAAAATTCTCTTGATATTTCAAGTATACCATTATTCCTTTTCTTATGTTTTCTAGCAAATAGGCATTTAACACTGTTCCTAGAACTGGGGACTCCAAACTGAAGAAGAGACATCACAGAGTTACTGAGCACCTCCTGTTTGGCAGGACTGAGTGGGAAGGTTCTATGTGCAACAACTAAATCTCTCTTCAAAGTTATCAGAGTTAATGTAGTCAAGAGGGAAATCAAGGCTTCTCCCACGGTTCCAAAAACAAACAAAGAGATCCACAGCAGTGGGTTTCTCACAGTGCAGATTCTAAATCCTGACTCTGGAAATTCTGAATTATTAGAAATGGAGGAGCACCTTATAATTTCTATAAATCCCCCTCAATTAATCTGGTTCAAAATTTGTACAAATTTTTAATTTCTGCAAGTAAAAGATCATGTACATAGGGAAATATTATCTGGAATGTGTTAAATAATATAAGTGTTATTTTAATAAAGCAATGTATAATTCAAAATCTCCAACCTTAACATTAAATTCTAGTTCCATATCTTTCAACCACTCCCCCCCCCAAATATGGGGACCTATGCTACCCTTTAGTATGATACTCTCATGCTTTTGCAGTATTTTATTATTTCCCTCAGCTGGAATAACTTTTAGAAAATATTTTTTGCCTCACTACAGTTATAAGCTTATATCTTTTAAGCACTTAAAATATGTACATATTAATAGCTATCAAAATAAGTACATTAAGGCAGAACGACTGGTATGTTTTGAATATAATTTTTCTAGTACCAGTGTCAAACTTACCAGCAAAGTTTTCTACCTGAGCTAGTTCATCTGACCTAGTAAAAGGATTTTCAAGTGTCCATCACACTCTGTTGGAACAAAAAGAATAAGGAAAATGTAAATAGTATTGACTTGGACAAGATGTTTTCTCTTCTTTTGGAGACTTTAATAATTCAGAGATTCTTGAAACCCTAGTTATTCTCCAAATTCATGAAGAAAATTTATGCATAGTTCAAAATTACTGTGCAAAAATATCACCCCATTTCGGAAGGAATATTTTAATTTTTGACACTAAAGCAGTGGTCCTCAACCTTCCTAATGCCATGGCCCTTTAATAAAGTTCCTGTGGGTCACAACCCACAGGTTGAGAACCACTGCTTTAAAAAGCAAAATTTAAATTATTAAAGAATCTTCAGTTGACAAGATTGTGATTGTTTGATGGTAAGTTAAAAAAATACATTTACTTGAAAAGAAGATGAATAACAGTGGTGATACACAGCCAAGGGTAGTAAGTTAGCGGCAAAAATATATAATGTATTAATTTTTTTCTTTCACTGTAACTTGGGCTCACTTAGCCAAAACTTTGTGTTTTGTGTTGGTGGATGGAGTTTGGGATATGGAATCAGATTATTTTTTAAATGATAGTTTTATCTGTTTTAAGCTGTCATTATCCCATAAACTTTATTTTTAAAAAAACATTAAAGTTGTAAGCAATATTAAAATGAGATTAATATGTAAGTTGTAGATTTAATTAAGAAATTACAAATAAATATGGACAATATATTATGAGAACAACATAAATTAGAGAGTTATAAAAATTGAAGTGTTTGTATTTCTTTATTTATTGGTCAGACATTACTATTGTAGTATTTTTCTTAATTTCTAATTAGTAAATAATTTAAAATAGTTTATATATGTGATATTTATATCACATCAAACATTGCTTAAACATCAGATAGATAGAGAGATACATCTAGAAGTGTTTGTAAAATGTTGGATTTGGTTTATAAATGATGAGTCAAGTATTTTGTTTCTTTTTTTATCATACTTTTTTGAATTTATGGATTATTTATCTAGCGTTTTGTATCACATTAGATAAAGACACAAACTGTGAAATATTAATCTTAAGAGCAGACTGGATGACAAAATGATACGCAACCTTAGGCAAAGTTCTACAAGGTGGTTATAGAATGGGGACATCCCAGAGAAGGCCAGGGAGGCAGGATTGATGATTGAGATAAAACTATAGTAGACAAAGTACAAAGAGAGTTGAATGAAAAAGACTTAAAGAAAACACAGAAAATTATAAAAATATTTATCTATGTACACAAGTGCACATATCAGTTATATTAAATATTTAAGACTTAAATATTTAAGACTATGTTTTAATAACGTGTTTGTTGGAGTACATACCTGAGTCTATTTAAATTATTACCTTGACATACTCTGGGCCCAACAATGAGTTCCACATCTAGTCAGCTTTTGTTTGTCTTTCCTTGATTGTGGATATCTTAGCTCTTCAACTTAAATCTCAATTAAATAGGCACAATAAGGCGATCCCCTCCTTAGTGACCCTTTTCCTGTCCTCAAACCAAATTTGCCAGCAGAGCTTTCTAGGTGAACCGGTTCACTTGCAACAGAATGTTCCCTTTTCCCTCACTCTCACTGAAGTGGGAGATGGATGCTGTAGCCACTACCCTTAAAATGCAGTGCACAAACATAGAATTCCCTGGAGGACAGAGATGCCCCAGGCACTGAGCTAGATCTTTCATACACATGGAGCATAACCTCACTGATGACAAAGATAAATGTTCTGATTCTAGGAGCAGATACCCAAGCTCAGGATGAGTCATGATGCCTTGGCGTGTGTCTAGTAGGGGAGGCTATGGCAAAGGCTTGCCCCACATGCTTTCGCCTCAAGATCCCTCCTGTTCTAGATTCCTTGCCATGGGCCTCAGGTAAAAAGCCCAGGTCACAGAGAATCTTGAGGTGACTTTCTACAAGGGTGTGGCAAATCATCCTAGAAATTCTCTTATATTACTATGGATGTCTTCCTTGCTCTGATCTGGTCAAATTCTTGAAAATTTGCCTACAGTTTCTTTTTCTTTCCACCCTCAACTACATTGAACATTAAATGTAGTTATAAAAACTTGAAGCCCAGGCAGCGCCTGTGGCTCAAAGGAGTAAGGTACCACCAGCCCCATATGTGGGAGGTGGTAGGTTCAAACTCAGCCCTGGCCAACAACTGCAACAAAAAACCCAAAACCTTGAAACCCAATTAGTACAGGAAGTCCTCTAGTTACAAATACCCAATTTATGCACAACTCCCACTTAAGAACAGACACTTTTACAGTAAGTCCCGTAGTTACAAAACATCTGAATGACATACAACTCCTACTTATAAATAGAGGTTATTACAGGTAATAGTAAACTAATTGTTCCAACTTGCGTACAAATTAAGTTAAGGACAACAGAACTTATCTCGTTCATCACCTGGGGACTATCTGTATCCCCCATTTCATGGACAGGAATATTTAGTAGAAAAACCCTAGTCGAGTGGAGGGAGGGGGATTGGAGGGATCACTTCTGAGGTTTATCTTACAAGGGTACAAGTGAATCTTTCTAAGAGTAGAATGTGAACATTTTAAAATAATAACTAAGAAAATGACATGAAGGCTATGTTACCCGGTTTGATGGAAGTGTTTC
>CAUYTI010069374.1:0-21152 GCA_963575145.1 Galago senegalensis | reverse complement strand
TGCCTCCGCCTCCCAAGTAGCTGGGACCACAGGCGCCCGCCACAACGCCCGGCTATTTTTTGGTTGTAGCCGTCATTGTTGTTTGGCAGGTCCAGGCTGGGGATTCGAACCCGCTACCTTAGGTGTACGTGGCTGGCGCCTTAGCCGGTTGAGCTATAGGTGCTGAGCCTTAGGACATATTTTGTATGATTCAAATCCTTTGAAATTTACTGAGTTGTTTTTTTGCCTAGCATAATGTCTATATTGGCAAATGTATACCTGATAAACTTGTAAAAGAATATGTATTCTGCCATCAGAAGGTAAAGTGTTTTGTTTGTTTGTTTGTTTGTTTGTTTTTAATTAAGACAGAGTCTCGTTTTGTTGCCCTCAGTAGAGTGCCATGGTGTCACAGCTCACAGCAACTTCCAACTCTTGGGCTGGAGGAATTCTCTTGCCTCAGCTTCCCAAGTAGCTAGGACTACAGGTGCCCACCACAACGTGGGCTATTTTTTTTTTTTTTTGAGACGGAGCCTCCAGCTATCCCCCTGGGTAGAGTACCATGGCATCATGCTCACAGCAACCTCCAACTCCTGGGCTCAAGCGAGTCTCCTGCCTCAGCCTCCCAAGTAGTTGGGACTACAGGCACCTGCCACAACGCCTGGCCATTTTTTGGTTGCAGCCATCATTGTTGTTTGGCAGGCCGGGACTAGGGATTTGAACCCGCCACCTTAGGTGTATGTGGCTGGCACTGAGCCAACATGGTCTATTTTTAGAGATAAGGTCTCACTTTGGCTCAGGCTGGTCTCCAACCTCAGGCAATCCACTCACCTTGGCCTCCCAGAGTACTAGGATTACAGGCATGAGCCACTGAGCTTGGTCAAGTGTTCTATAAATATCATCTAGGTCAAAGGAGCTGATCATATTGTTCAGATATGTGTTTATCTACTTGGTTTATCAAGTGCTGAGAAAGAGATGTTAAAATCTCTAATTATAGGCCAGGCGTGGTGGTGGACACCTGTAGTCCCAGCTATTTGGGAGGCTGAGGCAAGAGGATTGCTCTAGCCCAAGTTTGAGGTTGCTGTGAGCTATGATGCCATAGTGCTCTACTGAGAGAAACAGAGTGAGACCCCAGAAAGAAAAAAAAAAAAGAAAGATTTCCTGGTATCTTTTATCATAACATGTCTCTTTTTCTTTTTTCTTTTGCAGTTTTTGGCCAGGGCTGGGTTTGAACCTGCCACCTCTGGCATATGGGGTTGGTGCCCTACTCCTTTGAGCTACAGGCCCTGCCATAACATGTCTCTTCCATTTCTGGTAATATCTTTCATCTTCTCATGCTTACTGTTTATATGGCATACATTTATAAATTTTTTGATATCTCCTTCCATCTATTTACTTTCAACCTGTGTCTTTTTATTTAAAGCACATCTTATGTAGTCCGCATATAGTTCGGTCTTGCTTTTATTTATTTATTTATTTATTTTTGAGACAGAGTTTCACTTTGTCGCCCTCAGTGCTATCCCAGACATGGAAGACTGAAAGAGCGTATCATTACAGAAGAATTAAGCATGTCCCTGTGTGACTCCACTGGACCCCTAGAAGCTTTACCTGATTGCTCCTAGACTTCATGCCACGTACCTTTTCTTTTTGCCAATTCTAATCTGTCTTTCTATATTAATAAACTGATTAACTGTCAATATAACAGTCTGTAAGTCTTATGGGTGGGTCCCTCTAACAAATCATTGAGCCTGAGGGTGCTCTTCGGGACCCCTGATGTGTATATCAAAGCATGGTTTTCTTTTTTTTTTTTTTTGAGACAGAGCCTCAAGCTGTCCCCCTGGGTAGAGTGCCGTGGCATTACAGCTCACAGCAACCTCCAACTCCTGGGCTCAAGCGAGTCTTTTGCCTCCGCCTCCCAGGTAGCTGGGACCATAGGCGCCCGCCACAACGCCCGGCTATTTTTTGGTTGCAGCCGTCGTTGTTTGGTGGGTCCGGGCTGGGGATTTGAACCCGCCACCTTAGGTATACGTGGCTGGCGCCTCAGCCACTTGAGCCATAGGCGCCGAACCTAGTCTGTAGTTCTTTAGGTGCCTTGGTGATATCATGTGAGACTGAAATGCTAATTTGTGTGTGATGTCATAATTCTCAAAATCAGTGAACCTTCTATTCTCCAGTTAATAGGTTTATAATACCTACATATTCTTCAGATGATTCACATATGTCATTTTGCTTATCAGTGACCTTTGCTACCTGGGGAAAATGTTCGTCCACAATTTGTTTTGAAGAAGAAGTGTCTTAAGGCCAGGGGCAGTGGCTCACACCTGTAATCCTAGCACTTGGGAGGCCAAGGCGAGTGGATTGCCTTAGCTCACGGATTTGAGACCAGCCTGAGCCAGAGCAAGACTTCATCTCAAAAAATAGCCAGGCGTTGTGGCAGGTGCCTTGTAGTCCCAGCTACTTGGGAGGCTGAGGCAGGAAAATTGCTTGAACCCAAGAATTTGAGGTGGCTGTGAGCTGTGACACCACGGCATTCTACCAAGGGTGACCAGGTGAGACTCTTGCGTCAAAAAAAAAAAAGTGTTTTGGAAAAAGATAGCATTTTTCAAAATGCTTGGGTTTTTTTTTTTTTTTTTGCCATACATTATATAAGGGCTTAGTTTTACCTTACAAAGAAATATTCAGATTATTTTGATTTGACACTATCACACAGAGATGCTGCATTCCTATAGTAATCTTTTAGTAATTAACATTGCTGATTCTGTTCTTCATAAAATTTAACTATTTGTTCTCACAGAGATAAAATTCTGGCTAACACCTGTCCCTGCGCTGCCATAGCCAGTGCACTTGAGAATGATACTGCAAATTTGTGCTGAATACCTCACGGTCAACTTTAGCACGTCATGAAACTGACAATGTTGTGTTGCATTTGCACATAGTTAACAATACTTACAAAGATAGTAGCTTTAGCACAGAAATTTTGCTGATGCAAGATACAATGAAAAGAAATGAGAGCATCTAGATCTATTAATACTTTTATTTAATCTGTGCAATAAAACCTTTCATGTTTTCCAGTTGTAGAAGGTGCACTATTTGTACATAGACTCACTAAATTTACCAAATTTGGTCTAACTTCACAACATTTATCTTAAAAGTTGTTGAAGATATCTATTCCCCATATTCTATTTATAAGAGTGCCCGAAGTGAGTAACTCTTCGTAGCAAAAAAAAAAAAATCTGTTATGACCTGAATGAACAGTAAAATCCACGCTGAGTCAATATCAGTTGATTTATCCAAAGCAATTGAATAATATATATTTTCCTTCTGAAGTATTGCATGAAGTTGTTCTGTTAAGTTGAAGGCTAATTCATGCTGTGGATCATTTGTGATTCTCCTTAAAAGAGTCAGTTATTTGTACTTTAAAACATTACTGGGGTCTAAGCATTCTACAACTTGGACAGTGCATTATTTCACAATTTCTCCCATCATTGAATGGCTTCCCTTCCCCCCCCCCAAATATAGGCTACTTTATAAGTTCCTTCAGTGGCATTATTCCAGATCTTAATGCTGCTTGAAAGAATTGTCTTTGCCTTTTTTCTTTCTTTCTTTCTTTCTTTTTTTTTTTTTTTTGAGACAGCGTCTCAAGCTGTTGTCCTAGGTAGAGTGCCATGGCGTCATATCTCACAGCACCCTTCAACTCAGGCTCAAGTAATCCTCTTGCCTCAGTTTTTTTTTTTTTTTCTATTTTTAATAGAGACGTGGTGTTGTTTTTTTGCTCAGGCTAGTCTCGAATTTGCCTTGGCCTCCCAAGGTGCTAGGATTACAGGTGTGAGGCACCATGCCTGGCCTGTTTGCTTTTTTATCTTTTAATTTCTGCAGTACAACTGTTCATACCTCTCCCTCTAATTTAAAATATTGGTGGACTTTATTAGCGTTATGATGCTGAGGAGCACTGAATTTCTTTTTTGTTGATATTGCAGTATCATAAGCAAATCACTTTATCTTTAGCAGAAACAAGATAATGTTGCAGTTCCCAGTCCTCATTGAAAAAACCTGTTTTCTTCCTTCAGCAGTCTCTTGTTCTTTTTTGACATTATAGGTTAAGTAGATAGAATTAAAGAGTACTGGAATTATTATTGTTCACAAATTCCACTGGAATTATTATTATTCACAAATTCCACTTCAGACAAACAGTGTATCCTTGGCAAAAGCTGATAACTGGTGTACTCAACCCCCATAAATTCTCACCAACCAGCTTCATGGGGCAATAGTGTAAGGCAGGCAGGGGAAGTTAGAACTAAATCCTGAGTATAGCAGCTGTCAATTTAGCCCTTGAGGCTTACGAATGTTCTAATTGTGCTGGTCATTGTGGGAGGATTATGTTGTTGAAACTTATTTTATTCTTTGTATTTTAAATACGTTTATTTTAAACATAAAATAAAAACATTAAAGACAAAAATGTATTAAGAAAAATAAAAGGGGCTTTGTGTGTGCCTGTAGCTCAGCAGCTAGGGTGCCGACCACACTGGAGCTGGCGGGTTTGAACCCAGCCAGGGCCTGCCAAACAACAATGATAACTTCAACAACAACAAAAATAGCCAGGTATTGTGGCAGGCGCCTGTAGTCCCAGCTACTTGGGAGGCTGAGGCAAGAGAATCGCTTAAGCCCAAGAGTTTGAGGTTGATGTTGCACTCTACCAAGGGCAACATAGTGAGACTCTGTCTCAATAAATAAATAAATAAATAAAAATAAAAGAATTTGTTCTGTATATTTGGATTCAGTCAAAAGGCCACACTTAGGACTGAGAAGGCTATATGTGACCTTAAGCTGTGGGTTCCCACCCTCATGTTAGCATGTGTGAAGAGAAGGAGGGGATTTTGTTCAGTGTTGGCTCTGGAGCAGCCCTTCTCCACTGGGGCTCTGTAGAGAATTAAGCCCTAATGCCCTTAGGATCCATTTTATGTAGTGAATTAACTTCTCTCCTGTGATTCTGTCTACCCTCCTTGGGAAAACTGAGAAAATAGTCACTGAAAATGTTTTCTGTGGAGCTTAATTATTTCCCAGAAATTATTTCTCAGAACCTAGTGTGAGAAAGGCTGCCCAGAGATTACAATATGCAGCTTTACTTGTCCTGTTCTACCTTCAAATGATGTTACTCAACGAACCATGTAAAATCTTACATTACTGTCTTTCCTTTTACAGGAACCTTATGCTGTTGTCATACGTATGCATATGCTGTAAACCCACAATAAATATATTGTTATTATTTCTTTAAGTAGACAATACTCTTTTAAAGGAATTTCTTATGTGTATATAGACTCACATACCTAATTTTTTTCAAATGTCTTTTATATTTCCTTGCATATTTACCTTCGCTTTTATTTCTCGTTTCTTCTTCCAAACGTGAGCTTCTATCTGGTGTCACATCCCTTCTGCCTAAGTACTTTTAGCATTTCTTGTAGTGTGTGTCTATTCTGTCAGCTTTTGTCTGCCTGAATCTTTCACTGATTCTTTCTAAATGCTGCTAAGCCCAGTAAATGAATCCTTTATTTCTAATATTGTATTTTTTATTTGCAGCATTTCCATTTAGTTGGTGTTTTTTATAGTTTTCATCTCTCTGCCCCATATGTTCGTGCATACTGTCCACTGTTTTCACTGAGTTCTTTAACACACTTACCATAGTTATTTTAAAGCCTGCATCTGGTTCATCTCAGAGTTGGCTTCTGCTGTCAGTTCTTCATGTGTCTCATAATTTTTTATTGTATTTCAGACATTTTGAATAAAGGAACAGTAGAGATTGAGGTAAATAAAACTTTTCCTCAGAAGATGGCGCAGCTTCCTTCTGTCAGGCCCCAGGGAGTGAGGGGGCTACATAGACCTCATCTGTAGTTTAGGAGCAACTTTGGCTAGAGTTCATTCACCTAAGGCTTTAAATGTTTTCAAAGTGGAATCAGGACTTTCCCTTCAGTGGGTTTTGGGATTTTAGACCTGGCAAATCCTAAGAATGTCTTTATGGGACTGTGAGTGATCTCTTTGGTGTCCAGCCCAGCAGCCCCCAGTGGGCTGCTGGTGAGTTCTTTGCTCTCCTGTTTCACCTCCACTTTCTAGCCTCAGGAGACCTCTCTCCACTTCACTTCTTCCTGCCCAACTTTCCATGACAGCTGCATGATAGGTTGGCCTGTTGGGCTGGGCCTCCCTGGAGTTCTCTGTCCCTCCAGCCCCTACAGGCCATGAACTTCCATTGGCTGCCCCTCCTTGGTGGATCCTCCCCTCCACCACACTGCCAGGGTAAAAGCAGCATGGGCTTCTTCCCACAAGAAAGGGCTAACTGCTGTGTGCAGTTTAATTAATTTAAGACCATTTGTATTCTTGGCTCTCAGATGACTTTTCTTTTCATTTGATTTTGTTGCTTATTTAGCTTGTTCTCATTGTTAGGGTGAGAGTGACAGTCTTTTGTAACTTTCTACATTTTGACCATAAGTGAACACCTCCTTTTACTTTTTTAAACACATTTTCCCCCAAACTTCTTTTGGAAATTGTCAAACCTATAGAAAAATGAAAAGAACAGTACAGTTAACATCCAGGTACCCTTCACCTAGATTTACCAGTTGTTAACATTTTGACACATTTAGTTTTTCTGGTTACGTGTGTATGTATGTGTGTGTGTACTTTTTTCCCCCTGAACCATTTGAGAATAAGCTGCAGTCATCATAATCTGGATCTCCTACAAACAGGACATTTTCCTGCATGACTACAGTAGAATGTTCCTCCTTAGAAATTTACCATGGGCATGACAGTATTGACTAACGTAACAGTCCATAGGCTGTGCATACATAAAATCTGGAATCACTGGCAAATATACATGACATTTTTGAGGTAATCTTCAATCTGTGAAAAATAATGCTGTATTATCTCCATTTCTAGATAGATATTTTTATTTCCTCCAGTTTTTCTCAAAACAACCTTTTTAACCTCTTTTCCTTTTTTTTTAACCTCTTTTCTTTTGGAAAGTCTTACATCTTTTGTGGGAGACCTTTTTTGACAATGTCATTGAGTTATATCCAGGCCAGTTTTAGTAAAATCTTTTATGTTCTGAATTCATCCATGTTTCCTCATGATGTGGATTACTTTAACAGAAATCAAAAATCAAGATTTTCACATGGAATAATTCTGATGCTTCAGTGTCTCATAGGACACACAGTACACAGCTGGGAGCCACGTCTAGCCTGGCCTGTACCCACCGGTCCTGGCCTCCCTTGCCTTCCTCTCATCTCCCCGCTTCCCTTGCAGCAGCACCACCTGGGCGGTCTAGGATCCCGGGGTAGGGGACAGGTCCCACTCACAGTTTGCTCTGCCTTCCAGATTCTGGTACAGGTCAAAGAGGTCCTCTCCAAGCTGAGCACACTTGTGGAAACTACCCTCAAAGAGGTGTGTGTTGTGGGGCAGTGGATGGGGTTGGGATGGGGGCTTCCTGGCTGGGGAGGGGTGGTGGAACTCAGGAACTCACATACCCACCTCCCTCTACCCCTACACCCCCACCCCATGTCTTCTCCCCTGAATGTCTCCTCCTCTCCTGGCCTCTTGGTCTGTGTCCCTCTGACTTCATTTGTGTCCCCTGCTCATGCCTCTTGCATGATTCTTTTTGGCCTGCTGTGACTTCCTGCCTCTCCCCTCACCTCTGCCCTCTCCCCACATCTCTCTCTGGGCCCCTCCCTCTCCGGTGGCCTCTTTTCTTCCAGACAGAGAAGATTACAGTGTGCGGGGACACTCATGGCCAGTTCTATGACCTCCTCAACATATTCGAGCTCAACGGTTTACCCTCTGAGACCAACCCCTATGTATCCTTCACAAAAGCCATTTTTTTCCCCACCCCATTCATGTGGAGGGGAAGGAGCCCTGCTAGATCAAAGGCGTGACCCTGAAAGGGAAGGGGAGCAGCAGGCTGGCCCTACCTTCCAGGCTGTGGGGTCAGACAGGCCAGGGCCAGTTTCATATGCTGTGTGACCTTGGCTAGGAGCACAGTCTGTCCTGGTTCTAGCTTTTTTGTGTCTACTATAAGATCATATCCAAGTGGAAGCAGGTTACTTTGTTGCCTGGTGCCTCAGTTTCCTCACTTGTAAAGGGGAGGTAATAATAGGACTGATTTCACAGGGTTATCAACAGGAATAGAAGAATTAAGAACAGGTCCTGGTCCGTACTTGATGCTACATTAGTATTGCTGATACTATGCTGTGCTGTTTCCTTGATAAATGGCCACTGTGTAGGGCTGTTGGGCCTATGCACTGTTGGCTAAGAGGGCCTGTCCCATCTCCCTAGGTTTAGGCCTCTTCTGGGGAAGAGCTGAAGCAGTATGACTGTCAGTGCCCACCCTTACCCCCTCCCAGGGGCCATTGATTTTTCTGAGATATGGGAGGTTGGTGTCTTCCACACCATCCCACTGAGGCCCAGAGGCTAGGTGGCTGGGCTGGCCAGAGCTACATAGCAAAGAAAGAAACAAACACCCAGAGCCCCCAAACCCTGCTGAGTCCTCACTCCTTGGGTGGTAGTGATACAAACCTTGGGAAGGAGCAGCCCCTCTGGCCCACCAGCTCTCCCCTGTGCCATGCTGTTTTCCTTAGCAGGGCAGATATTTAATGGCGACTTTGTGGACCGCGGTTCCTTCTCCGTAGAAGTGATTCTCACCCTTTTTGGCTTTAAGCTCCTATATCCAGATCATTTTCACCTATTGCGAGGTGAGTTGAAAGGCAGCAGAGTCTGGACATTGTAGGAACCTAGGTAGGGCATTTACTTTGCCTTCTGTGAGCCTCCATTTTCTTCTCCAGAAAGCAAGAATAATAGTTGCTGCCATCATCTGTTTTTGAGATTGACTGAGATTATGCCCAGGGCTGTCTTGTAAGGTTGAGCAGGTTGTTCACAACGTCATCACAGTAAGGAGCAGCACTCATGTCATAGACAGCATAAATAGTGTGTTTATTATGTCCATTTTTCAGCAGCTGGCAGTCAAAGTCTTAAGGAAGGGCCCCTTTTTTTCTGATTTGTACAAGGACATAAAACAGGTTCCTAGGTGGCCACAATCAGGCAATAAAGTCAAGCTGAGTAACTGAGTGAACAGACCAGGGGCTGAGGGTAAGAGCAAGAAGACTGACAAGGAGATGGCTGGGTTGTCTCAGATTTGAGCTCAGTATCAAATTTGGAGTCTCTTGAATGAAAAAGAATCAAAAGACTGGAGGAGCAGAGGCAGGTGTGAGAGAGGGGAGGCCAAAGGGGTCTCCAGGTTTTAGGCTGGAGCACCAAGAAGGGCCATGGCTGCCACTGATGAAGGCAGGGAGTGGCCAGACTTTTGAGACTTAGGAGACATGAGGTGGAGTGGGGTTCCAAGGGGGTCATGAATGTGGATTCTAATGGCAGTAGGCAGAGTGACCTTGCCTAGGAATGAGGACCAGGGGGTACAGGAGGCCCGTTGTGAGGTTGGTGGGGAGTAGGAGGTGCAGCCTGTGAGAGGGCACCAGGAGGAGGCAGTTAGTCTTTGTCCCCGGCCATGGGCTTCTGCGACACCTGGCACCGTGGTGACTGCTCAGGAAGCCCCCAAGGAGGCCAATCTTAGGAGGTGGGAAAGGCTGGGACTGAGGAATGAGAAAGTCAGAGTCTTAGCAGATGCAGGACTAGGCCTGTTACTGGTCTGCCCAACACCCCAGAAGGGATAGATGTGGCTGGATGTGTATGTATGAAAAATGGAACTCTGTGTGTGTGTGTAAAGGATGGAGCTTTGTGCAGACCAGGCCACACCAGATGCTCTGTAAGTTGTCCTGCATTTTGTTGTGATTCCTCCTTGGTACCTCCAGCCTGGAAGTTCTGCATTGGGGCCCCTGGTGGTTGTGTTCTCATGGATTCTTCTTAGCCTCAGTTTGCTTCCCTAGAAGGCAGATTGAGAATGGTGTCTATACCTTGTGGAGTTTCTGTGAAGGGCCAGTGGGAGGAGGACACTGATGGACTTGGAAGCTGAGGTTTCTCTTCTGTCCCCTTGTCGGCCAGGCAACCATGAGACAGACAACATGAACCAGATATATGGTTTTGAGGGTGAAGTGAAGGCCAAGTACACAGCTCAGATGTATGAGCTCTTCAGCGAGGTGTTTGAGTGGCTCCCGTTGGCACAGTGCATCAATGGCAAAGTTCTGGTGAGGATGGTGCTGGGGACTGAGTGCGGGCTCCCTCCACCACCATGTCACCTGGACAGAGGTGCAGGTGAAGTGAGTTGGGATTGGGGGTAGCTGGCTCCTCCCCTTACTGTGACCATCCTTCCAACTCCCCAGATCATGCATGGAGGCTTATTCAGTGAAGATGGCGTCACCTTGGATGATATCAGGAAGATTGAGCGGAATCGGCAGCCCCCAGATTCTGGTGAGTGTGATGGGGTCAGGAGGATATCCCCTTCCCCGTGAGGCCCCAGGATCGCCAGCAGAAAGGAGCAGCCTGGACTCAGATCTCAGCTGCAACCATTGCCCTTCCTTTACTGTGTGCCCTTGGCAACAAGCAGCAAATCTGAGCCTCAGTTTCCTCCCTTGGAATATGGGTTAGTGCTCCTCCCTGGTGGGCCAGGCTGGCAGCAGGGTTGTGCTTTAGGGCTGACACTGGACATGAGGTTACCTGGGGCTGGATCCTGCAGAGCCAAGTGGGCCTCCACGTGGAGCTTGGTCTTTATTCCTAGGGCAGTGGAGAGCCACAGAGGCTTTAAGCTGGATAGGGACTGGTTCTGAGTTGCAATGTTAAAAGTTCCTTGTGGCTCCAGGGCCATAGTAGATTGAGTGGAGTCTGGAGGGAAGAGCTTGGGGAAGCCCACTGGAGCAGAATCACAGTGACATGTCCTGAGCCCTGTGCACAGTGGACATTTGTTCCCTGCTGGACCCCACCTAGGCTGTGCCATGAGCTGAGCTCCTGACTGGGCCAGGATGTGGCGTGTGAGTACCCACCCCCAGCAAGGCGGACAAGTCCCTGACATTTCCCTTCTCTCCCCATCAGGTCCCATGTGTGACCTGCTTTGGTCAGATCCACAGCCACAGGTAAGTCTAGGAGGTAGGTCCAGGGCCAGCAGGTGGGCTGTGGGCAGAGCAGTTGGGGGGAGCAACAGTCACCCTGAACACCCATCTCTCCTTACCTGCCTGCCCCAAGAATGGGCGCTCAGTCAGCAAGCGGGGCGTGAGCTGTCAGTTTGGGCCTGATGTCACCAAGGCTTTCCTGGAGGAGAACAACCTGGACTACATCATCCGCAGCCACGAGGTCAAGGCCGAGGGCTATGAGGTTGCACATGGAGGCCGCTGCGTCACTGTCTTCTCTGCTCCCAACTACTGGTATGTCCTGCCTGCCCCACTAGGGCCTTTCTCCCCAGGTCACAGGCTTTTGTCTTTGTCTTAACTTTTATGGTGGAACATTAAGATGGAAGTCATAAAGATATCAAAAATAGGAGTAGATCTGACAATCTGATCAAGACCGCAGACCCATCAACTGGCCTCACCAGGCACCAGCCAGTCATCTCTTGTTGCCAACCGGCCTGTCCTTTGCCTGTGTTATAGAGAACCCTGAGGCTTCGTACCTGCCTTCTATTTGTTGTCTAGCATGGGGTGGACACACAGAACTCCTTTTTTTCTTTTCTCAACTTAACCACAGTATTACTGTCACAACTCTGAGAAAGGAGGAATAATTCCATGATGTCACCTGAATCCTCCCAAATTCCATTTTCCCCCAGCTCTGTTTATTCAGTTGATTTCTTCCCAAACAAGGGCCACATTTCAGTCTCTTTCCCTGCGAGTTTCCTGCCATCCTCACCCCCCACCCCCTGACATATTTATTTGCTGAAGAAACCAGGCTGCTTGGCTTTGGTTACCTGAGCCCTGGACTAGGCAGACTTCAACCCAGTGGTGCTGAGTCACGCATTCCTCTGTCCCTGTATCAGACATGATCAGACCTCAGGTCCGCCATTGGAGAATCCTTCTCCCCAGGCTGTACCCTATCCTCTCCACTTCTCTCAGCCCCATCCTCTTTCCCTCATCCCCCTCATCCTGCTGGTGTTCTGGGCCCCTCTCCTTTCCTCTGCATTACTCTCTTTCTATCCCTGTCATGGCTCTCCCTGAGTCCCTCCCTCTGCTTTCTCCTGGCCTCTGCCCTTTGCTTCTTCCTGTCTCCCCTTCTTTCCCCCTCCCCTTCTTTCCCCTCTCCTCTCTCTTTCTCTCTTTCCTCCTCTGGCCCTTCCTTTTCTTGACCCTCCAGACCTGCCCAGCTTTTGACCACCCTGTCCACTCTGTTCCTTTTCCTACAGCGACCAGATGGGGAACAAAGCCTCCTATATCCACCTCCGGGGCTCCGACCTGCGGCCCCAGTTCCACCAGTTCACAGCAGTGGTGAGTCACCCATTGGGTCCCTGCCCCTCCCAAACCCATCCTGGGGAGGAGGAGGCTGAGTGAGATCCCTGGTCCAGGGGGAAAGAGGTGGGTCCTGTGTGCAGGTGTTCAGAGGTTCCCCTAAAACTGGCTCCTATTGACTCACCTTTCTGTCCATCCCATGTGCCTCTCATTCCACAGCCTCATCCCAACGTCAAGCCCATGGCCTACGCCAACACGCTGCTGCAGCTAGGAATGATGTGAGGCGACGTGTGGGGCGTCCTGCATCCCAGGACCTCTCCCCTTCCACTGGATCCCAGGCCCCAGCTGGTAGGGCAGGGGAGGGCAGAGCCGGCCCCGCCCCAGGGCAACATTGGACCTCCTTTTACTTTGTAAAGTTTGTATTTATTCCCCTTTAGGTTTGCAGAGGGGGTGGGAGCAGAGTCAGGGGCTGGCTAGAGGGTCTGCTCCTTGGACAAAGAGGAAGGAGGTAGTGAGGCTGGGGTTGGGGGCTCAGCCGGGCATTCTAGAGGGAGGCCAGTCTCAGGGTGAGGTGGGGCCAAGTGGCTGCCCTGCCCCCCTCATGTGCATGGCTCCTCCCCCACTAAAGCAATAGGGCCCCGCCATAGGAAGACCCTCAGAAACAGGGTCATCAGGGAGGCTTCGCCTGCACCCCCTCCAGGAGCCCCATGGTGGGGCTAGACTGGGCCCACCCCTCCCCAGCTATTTTATGTCTGTAATTAAATATGTTAAAATAAAATCATTATTGTACGTCAGCTTGTCTCAGACAGTAGAGCCCCCAAAGCTGCCAGGGTTGGGGTAACCATTTCCTCAGAAGAACCAAAGGGATGGGGAGGCTACTCAGTCTCACCAGCTGGATAGGCCAGGTTCAGGGCTGTTGCCCAGGCTGCGTGTGTCTGCCTGGCACCATGTGCTCCAGAGGGCTTCTCCTGCCACCTGAGGGAAAGGTCTTGCCAATGGTCTATCGTGTGGACAGAGAGATGTGGCCTGGGCTGCACCAGGGAGGCCAGGACAGAGTGGAAGCTAGAAGAAACTCATCTTGTCCTCTGCTTGTCCTTGCCAGCTGGTGTTCATTTCCCCAAGTCAGCCCTGCCTCCAGCTCTTGGCCCACTGAGTAGAACCCTTTCAGGTGGATCCAGCTCTTGTTCTTGACCTTACGTGATGAGACAGATATCTCTGACTGCCGAGGGAGATGGGGGATTCTCTGCCACTCCCTCACTAGTGTTGTTGAGGCTGCCATGCCTGGCCTTGGCCTTCCAGAGAGATTCTGTTTTCAAGGCTGAGCTCTTCTGGACTCAATTTTCCCTAGGGAGATATAGCCCTGGGCTATTTTCCATAGACAAATGACAACCTGGAGGGTAGAGTCCAGTGAGTATTTTGGCCCCTTTAGTGGCCTCCTGGGCAGAAGTGAGGCGACCATATTCCCAATTCTGTTTGGCCATCAGGAATGCTCTTTTAAGCCAGTCAGTGTTGCCATAAAACCATCCTCTCAGGGCAGGAGTTCTGGAGCTTGGAGTGGCTTCAGGAAGACGAGCAAAGGTCCCAGGCTGCCAGTGTTCTCCTTTTTCCATAAGAAAAACAGAAGCTACGGTGGCTATCAGGAGGGCAACTCAGACCTCTGGTGGGATTCAGCTGGGTGGGAACCTGGAATATTGTCTGGCTCATTGAAGTGTGGTGGTTCTCTTCTGTGGCATTTCGGGAGGTTCCCCCAGACATTCTCACATTTAAGAATGTGCTGGAAGGACTCCCAGGACTCAGAAGAGCCATCATGCTCATTGTCAGTGGTTCATATTCTGGAAAGGGATAGATATTAAAATCAACCAAGGGAAGAGACACATTGGGTGGAATCCAGGAGAGCCCAAGTGTGAGCTTCTAGCTGTCCTCTCCACTAGAGTACTCATTCCTCCTGCACTGACGTGACCAACATGGACTTGAGTGTGACCACCTAGAGAGGCTCACCTGAGCTTCGGTGTCCAGAGTTTTCACTGGGGACTGGTCATGGCGACTGCCCAGCTCACTTGGCTAACCTCAGCTCCCACTGTAAATCATATCCTTAGACTACATGTTGTGACCCAAGGCCCCAGAAAAACTAGGACCTTCTTATCAGGGAGCTTATTCTAAGGGCTTACAGGTGTCCCCTCAGGAGAACAACCTTTCTTTGGGCAAGGTTAAATCCTTTCCTGCACAGCTGTGGAATAAACCACACTAATGACTTCAAAAACCATGTAGTGGGGCTGGGCACAGTAGCTCACACCTATAATCCCTGCACTCTGGGAGTCTAAGGTGGGTGGATTGCTTGAGCTCTAGAGTTCCAGACCAGCCTGAACAAAAGTGAGACCCCATTTGTAAAACTAGCTGGGCGTTGCAGTAGGTTCCTATAGCCCAAGCTACTTGGGAGGCTGAGGTAAGAGGATTGCTTGAGCCCAAGAGTTTGAGGTTGCTGTTAGCTATGATGCCATGGCAATCTATTGAAGGCAATGAGTAAGACTTAAAAAAAAAAAAACCTGCAAATCACTGCCATCTCTCAGTTCCAAGATTGTGCAGTGCTTACCTGGGGACTTGTGTAGTCAGATGGCATCTGGGACTAGCATCATGTGAAGACTGGCTTGGTGGACATCCAAGGTGGCTAATTGCTGTGGCAGGTGGTTGCTGCAAGCTGTTAGCTGAGCCATCCCTGAGTCCCTGCACAGGGCCTCTCCTCATACCATGGCAGCTGGGTCCTACGAGGGAGCATTCTAGATGCTTTTCCCTGCAGCAGGGAAGCCATGGGGGTCACAGCCCATCACTTCTGCCATGCTCTGTCCATCCACGAGTCACTAAGGCCAACCCATGTCTAAGGGGGTGGGGAATTCACCTGCTACCTCATGCTGATAGTGTGCCCAGGGAAGCAGGTGGGACAGGAACCCCTGATGCAGCCTAGGAGGATGCTGCCTGCCATGCCCCACCTCACCAAGACTCACAGTGACATCTTTGAAGAGGAAGTTGGTTTTTTTTTTAACTTACGATTGAAATTAAATTTGTAGGTTAAGCCCAAAATTCTTAACATTATGTATGAAATGGCAGTTTTTCCTGTAGGAAGGGGCCTATATTAAATATATCAGTTGCTGGCTTTATATGATGAGAACAGCACAATTCCAGATCACATGCTGTTGGTATTCCTCATAAAATCCTGTTTGCTTTTTTCCTTTTCTTATTTGGAAACGACTTAAAGCTTAACAAAAACTTGCAAGAAAGGCACAAAAAACACCTGTATATCCTTTATCCAGATTCACTATTACGAAACATTTACCCTGAGTGTTTGTTTGGCATGCACTGTGTGTGTGTGCATGTTTGTGTTCATTTGTCTTGTCCCTTTTGTCTCTTTAATATATATATATTTTTGAGACAGAGTCTTACTTTGTCACCCTCAATAGAGTATGGTGGTGTCATAGCTCACAGCAACCTCCAATTCTTGGGTTCAAGCGATTCTCTTGCTCAGGCTAGTCTCAAACCTGTGAGCTCAGGACAATCTACCTGAGCTCTTTTGTCTCTTAATCTGGAGCTTTTTTTTTTTTCAACCTTTGTGTTTAATGACATTGACATTTGTGAAGAATAAGATCCTTCCCTTGTAGTCTTTGTATGAAAAATGTCCCCTGGGATTCAGCTGGTATTTCTGCTGGTGGTGGCCCTCTAGCTGGAACAGAGCAGGAGGTGATGGACCAAAGGTCCTTTTACTGGTGATGTACATTGCAAATACACAAATTTGTAAACAACTGAACCACTCTATGAAGTATATATCCCAGACTATCTTTTCCTCTTTAGACTTCATTTGTGGAGTTTCACTACATAAATATTCCTTTTATGACATCACATGCATCAGTGTTTGCATCATAGGGCTGGTGTGGAAGTCAGAGTGCCTCTCCCACACCCAGGTTTCAGGGACGTCTCCTCAGGTTTCTTCTGGCATTTGTGCAATTTCCAAAGTCTTTACACCGAGATCTCCACCCTGTTTGGATTTCCTTCTGATACATGGTATGAGGGGTGGGTTTGATTTTTATCTTTTTGCAAGTAGCTGTTAGAAGAAATTTTTTTAATGAAAGGAGAAGTTACAATGGGGAGTATCTTGATAAAAAGATTATCGTCTTTTTTTTTGAGACATAGTCTCACTCTCCTTGTGTAGAGTGCTGTGGTGTCATAGCTCACAGCAACCTCAAACTCCTACTCAAGCAGTCTCTTGCCTCAGCCTCCAGACTAGCTGGGACTGCAGGCACCCATCATAACACCCGGCTAGTTTTTCTATTTTTAGTAAAGGCAGGGTCTCACCCTTGCTCAGGCTGGTCTCAAACTCCCAAGCTGGAGGAATCCTCCTGCCTCAGCCTCCTAGAGCATTAGGATTTCAGGTGTGAGCCACTGCAACCAGCCAGTAAAGTTTATTGTCTTAACACAAAAGTTAGAACAAATTCAGAAGCTGTCCCCATAACCCAAACTATAATCAGGTTAGCGTGGAGGGAAAGTATTGCAGGAAAGTCTTGGTCCATCAGTGCATTTTAAGTTGAGAAGGATAAATACAAGTGAGTCAGATGTAGGCAGTTGAACAAAAAAAAGCACAGTCTAACTTCTGAGCATGAGGTTGAAACACCACTGAAAGCAGGTGACTGACACCCAGGACTGTAGGTTCTGAGAGGGGGTCACTTAGCTGGGGGTATGGAAGGCACAGGGAGGCCAGGGAGAATCTGAGGTCAGGTGCAGACACCATGAGTGTGATGATGTCAAGAGATTGCTGGGCAAGAGCAGATGCCAGAGTCCCAGGATTCATGGCCCTGAATGAGGAACCCCATGAAAAAAAGACCAGAGACCCAGGAAGAAGTCTCAGAAGCCCACTTTCCCTGCTGATCATGACTGGATGGAGCAGAGACGTGGAAGCAGCCAGGTTCTCTCCCTCTATCTTTCTCTTGGTCCCTTTTTTAAAATTACTATTTTGTTTTGTTCAAGACAGGAGCTCAGTCTGTTGCCTGAACTAGAGTATGGTGGCATCATTGTAGCTCACTGTAGCCTCAAACTCCTGGGTTCAAGCCATCCTTCTCCCTCAATCTCCCAAGTAGCTGGGACTATAGGTGTGCACCACCAGGCCTGGCTAATTTTTATATTTTTTGTAGACAGGGCCTTAAGGCCAGGAGTTCAAGATAGACTGGTCTGGATGTCTTGGCCTCAAATGATCCTCCCACAGTGGCCTCCCAATGTGCTAGGATTACAAGCCACCCCTCCCACCACTGTTGGTCTCTTTTAAGCTTTCTTCTCACCTGCCCCTTCATCTGTCATTGGCCATGATTTGGCCACAGGCCCAAGCTCTGGCCACTAGGAGTAGGCAGAGAGATGACCAGCCCACCACAGCACAGGGTGGGCACAACTGCCTCCTGCCTGCCAGATGATGTCAGGTACTTGGCAAGCCTAAGGGACAGATGCTCACTGTCCTTTCCCCACTCAACTCTATACCTGACAGACGAAAACAGCCTGAGTCCTCCTGCAGTTCCCATCTCCATGGCCCAAAGTTTGAGGGGAGCCAGACTGAGGAATTTCAACACCTAGTAGTGGGTGGAAGCAGTTAAAGCCTCAGGGTACCAGTGGGGTGAGCTCCAGTGTCAGAGATGATTTAAGGGGGCAGCGGCAAAAGCCTGGGTCTTGTGCTTTGTAGCCTGTACTTTACAGCAGAGAGCTATGGAACAAATGGGACCCTCATACATCACTTTGGGTGGGGTGTAAGTTGCTATAGTTCCTGTGGGAAACTGGCTATTCCTCAAGAAGTTAAGCAGAGCCTCAGTGCCTGTAGCTCAGCGGCTAGGGTGCCAGCCACATAGACCAGAGCTGGCAGGTTCGAACCCAGCGTGGGCCTGCCAGACAACGATAACTACAACCAATAAACAGCCAGGCATTGTGGCAGGCACCTGTAGTCCCAGTTACTTGGGAGGCTGAGGCAAGAAGATTGCTTAAACCCAAGAGTTTGAGGTTGCTGTGAGCTGTGATGCCACAGCAGTGTACTGAGGGTGACATAGTGAGACTCTGTCTCAAAAAAATAATAATAATAATTAAGCAGAACTTCTTTATTTCTTCCTTTTTTTTTTTTTTAGATAGAGTCTTATTCTGTTGATCTGCCCTGGTATAAAAGCTCACAGCAACTTCAAACTCCTGCACTCAGGCAGTCCTCTTACAGGCTCCTGAGTAGTTAGGACTATAGGGACCCGCCACAACACCCAGCTAGTTTTTCTATTTTTAGTAGAGATGAGGTCTGGCTCTTGCTCAGGCTGGTCTCCAACTCCTGAGCTCAAGCAATCTGCCTGCCTCAGCCTCCCAGAGTATTAGGATTACAGGTGTGAGTCACCACATCAGGCAGAACTCCTAAATAAGCTCCCAGCATGACAGCAATTCCACCTCTTGGTATAGAACCAAAAGAAGTGAATATAGGTGTTTAAACAAAAACCAGTGCATGAATGTTCATAGCAGCACTATTCACTATAGTTAAAGGTGGAAATAACCCAAAGGTCCACTGATAGATAAATCGATTTTTAAAAATTTGTTTTTTGGGGACAAAGTCTCACTTTGTCACCCTCAGTAGAGTGCTGTAGTGTCACAGCTCACAGCAACCTCCAACTCTTGGGCTTTGGCAGTTCTCTTGCCTCAGCCTCCAGAGTAGCTGGGACTGCAGGTGCCTGCCACAACGCCTGGCTATATTTTTTTGTTGTTGCAGTTACACTGGGGCCAGATTTGAACCCACCACCCTCAGTATATGGGGCCAGTGCCCTACTCACTGAGGCACAGGCGCTGCCTGATAAGTAGATTTTTAATTGTAGTCTGTCTGTGGTGGGATATTATTCGGCCAGGAAAAAGAATGAGTCTGATATGGGCTACAATATGAATTTTGACAACATTATACAGAGAGAGAGAAGCTGGACATGAGGGTACGTGTTGTATGATTCACATCCAGAGTAGGAAAATTATATAGAGAGACAAAGTGGATCAGTAGTTGCCAGGAGCTGGGGCAATGAGGATGGGAAATGACTGCTTAGTGCTACGGTTTCTTGCAAGGGGGTGTCTCAAAAGTGATCTAGAACTAGACAGACATGATGGTTGCACAATGCAGTTAAGTGTACTAAATGCCACTGAATTGTACATTTACAAATGGTTAAGATGGTAAATTTTGTTATATATGTTTTACCACAATAAAGACAAAGAAGCACACGAGGCAAGCAAACATTTGCAAAACAAGTAAAAATCACCAAAATCAAAACAAATGTCTTTAAAAACAGGGATGTAGGGCCAGGCATGGTGGCTGACACCTGTAATCCTAACCTCTAGGAGGCCGAGACTGGCAGATTGCTTGAGGTCAGGAATTCAAGACCAGCCTGAGCAAAAGCAAGACCCTATCTCTACTAAAAATAGGAAAACTATCTGGGCATTGTGGTGGGTGCCTATAGTCCCCAGCTATTTGGGAAGTGGAGGCAAGAGGATCATTTCAGCCCAAGAGTCTGAGGTTGCTATGAGTGTAGATGCTACAGCACTCTACCCAGGGCAACAGAGGGAGATTCTATCTTGAATACATACATACATACAAACACAGGCCAGGCGCAATGGCCAACGTCCGGAATTCTAGCACTCTGGGAGGCCGAGGCGAGTGGATTGCTTGAGCTCAGGAGTTTTAAGACCAGCCAGAGCAAAAGCGAGACCTTGTCTCTAAAAACTAGTAAAAACTAGCTGGGCATCATAGCAGGCCCCTGTAATCCCAGCTGCTTGGGAGGCTGAGACAAGAGGATCACTTGAGCCTAAGAGTTTGAGGTTGCTGTGAGTTATGAGGCCATAGCACTCTACCCAGGCCAACAGAGTGAGACTCTGTCTTAAAAAACAAGCAAACAAAAAACAAGGATGTAGGATGTAGATGTGGGTGGAGGTCAGGGGGGTCCAGTGGCCCCAGGACTTAGCCAGGACTATGGCCCTGTCCCTCCTGCTCTCCTCCCACTGACATTGAAGTAGATCCTGAGGATGGCCTGTGCAAGCATCAGTTTCCTCCTATAAAATGGAGACCTTAAAAGGCAATGAAGGAATTGCTAGGTGCCTGGCTCTTATCTAAGACATATATTAAAATGTAATTCTTAGTTCAATGTAAACATTTCACATTGTATATTGAAGCAATACCCTGAACCCCATAAATGCATCAATGTACAAAGTTATGATTTAATAAAAATAAAAAAATAAAATTTAATTCTTATCTCCGTGAATTAGACATTTTTGGATGCCCATTTTACAGATGAACAAACTGAAGTACAGCAAAGTTAAGTTATATGCCCAGGGTCAAACAGCAAGCAAGTGGCAGAGGTGGGACTTAAACACCACCTGACTGGCTCTGGAGCCTGTTCATGAGCCAGTGTGCAGTAGTATTGAGCACTTTACATGCTATGATTTAAAGGCATGAGCACCCTGGGTCCTCACCATAGCTATGATACTCATTTTACAAATGGGGAAACTGGCTCAGCGCCTATAGCTCAACCAGCTAAGGCGCCAGCCACATACACCTAAGGTGGTGGATTCGAATCCCCAGCCTGGACCTGCCAAACAACAATGACGGCTGCAACCAAAAAATAGTCGGGCATTGTGGCGGGTGCCTGTGGTCCCAGCTACTTGGGAGGCGGAGGCAGGAGACTTGCTAGAGCCCAGGAGTTGGAGGTTGCTGTGAGCTGTAATGCCACGGCACTCTACCCAGGGGGACAGCTTGAGGCTGTGTCTCAAAACAAAAAAAAAAAAATGGGGAAACTGAGACAC
>CAUYTI010069373.1:0-38142 GCA_963575145.1 Galago senegalensis | reverse complement strand
CTTGTTTTTATTAGATCATAATCGTGTACATTAATTCTCTCATAGGATACAGTGTGTTACTTCTATATGCAGTTTGGAAAACTCTCCTCCAAGTGGCTTACATAGCCATCATGTCTTTCTCATAATTGTTTTTTTTTTTTTCTTGAGACAGAGCCTCAAGCTGTCCCCCTGGGTAGAGTGCCGTGGCATTACAGCTCACAGCAACCTCCAACTCCTGGGCTCAACCGAGTCTCTTGCCTCCGCCTCCCAAGTAGCCCGGACCACAGGCGCCCGCCACAACGCCCGGCTATTTTTTGGTTGCAGCCTTCATCGCTGTTTGGCGGGTCCAGGCTGGGGACTCGAACCCGCCATCCTAGGTGTACATGGCTGGCGCCCTAGCTGGTTGAGCTATAGGCGCCGAGCCACTCATAATTGTTATGTTAACACATTTATATTCAACCTTTAGACAAATTCACCTGTACCCAAATAGGATAAATTATAGGTGTGATCCCCACAATATCATTCTCTTCACCCATCCTCCCCCTCCCCTGTCCCCCTCCCTTTCCCTGTAGTCTAGGGCTCCATTTGGATTGTAGCTTTCCTAAGATAGCTAACTATTAGTTTCATAATAGTGTTGAGTACATTGGATACTTTTTCTTCCATTCCTGAGACACTTTGCTAAGGAGGACATCATCTTTTCATATGCTTGTTGGCCATTTGTATATCCTCTTTGAAGAAATGTCTATTCAGGGTCTTTGGGCATTTTTTGATTGGGTTATTTGATTTTTTTCTGTGGGTGAATTTTAGTTCTTTATATATTCTGGATATTAATCCCTTGCCAGAAATATAAGTTTTTCCCATTCCATAGTGAAATGTGTTGCTTTTTCACTCTTGACACAAAAAAGAGTGATTGAATGGAGCACTCAAAATTCTTGTGTTTTGAACATATTTTTCTAAAATATACTCTGTATTTTTGGGTTCGTGTGTGAAAAGTATATGTGAATCAGATTTCTCAAATTATACTAAATATTTTTGATTTGCTTTACGTCAGTAGAGCCTTTATTTTCTTCTAGTTTTTTTTTTCTTCAAATGATTATCTATTTAATTGGATCAATACAGACAGCCTACTCCCCCAAACCATTGATTCAATTAATCAGACCGTTGTCAAACTCCTCTTCTCTTGGGTCTGTGTAGACACAGACCAAGTGGCATTTTCTCCCGAAATAGGCACAGAAGTCAATAATCTGCTTTTGGATAAAGTGTCTGATTGCTCACAAATTATACAAATCACACTGATTACTGACAAGTCATAATGTTTACAGAGCACTGTTTGGCTTTGGCTCCAGAGCATGACTAGGTATTTAATTAACTGTCAGATATAATTTACACCATCACAATGACCAGACAATGGATGATTGTTGATTTCACATAGTAGAATAAATACCCTGCAACTAGCCTTGATTTCATGTGGAGGGTAAAAAAGTGGGGGCTTGATGATATGGCAATGAGATCAGATTTCATTACCATGTTTAACTGGAAGATTCTTGAAGGTCATGATATCTCTTCCTCCCATGAAAAACTATTTTTCTCTAGTTTTTCTTGGTACTCTTATTTTGTTATTTGATCCAGAAATGTCTGAGATATGGTTCTTAACAAGTGTCTTTGGATGGTTTACCATTTAAATGGTAAAGACATTTGCAGTCTTAGGTATTAAATATTACACAGGTTAATTCTTCATTTTGCAGTTTTTCTCTCTGGTCTGTCTCCACAACTAAGTATGCCTAGCAATCAGTCACCTGTTAATTTAGTATTTAGACAGATCAAAACTTTGTTTATTTCTTTTTGTCAAAGATAGCACAGTTTGAAATACTGAAAAATTATTTAGATATCTACTTGTACCAGCATTCTAAGGCAGTATGTGAGAAGAAAAGGCTGTTTTGGAGCAGTGCCCGCAGCTCCGTGTGTAGGGCACTGGCCACATACACCCAGACTGGTGGGTTTGAACCCGGCCTGGGCCAGCTAAACAACAATGACAACTGCAACAAAAAGATAGCCAGGCATTGTGGCAGGCGTCTATAGTCCCAGCTCCTTGGGAGGCTGAGGCAGGATAATCGCTTAAGCCCAAGAGTTTGAGGTTGCTGTGAGCTGTGACACCAGGTTACTCTACCCAGGGTGACAGCTTAAGACTCTGTCTCAAAAAAAAAAAAAAAATAGAAAAAGGCCGTTTTGATTTTGGGAGTTAATTTAATTTCCAAGGTTTTTAAGTGGGTCTGTTATTTTGATTTATCTCCATTTTGTGAATAAAGAAATTACAGGCACTTTGTATTTTATTGTGCTCCTCTTTAAATGCACTTTGTGGATAGTGAGCATTTTTTTTAACTAATTGAAGATTTGTGGCAACCCTATTGGCACCTTTGCACCATTTTCCTAACAGCATATCCTCATTTTGTGTGTCTGTCACAGTTCGATAATTTTTTTTTTTTGGAGACAGAAATCTCATTGTTGCCCTCGGTAGAGTGCCATGATGTGACAGCTCATAGTGACCTCAAACTCTTGGGCTTAAGCGATTCTTTTGCCTCAGCTTCCCAAGTAGCTGGGACTACAGGTGCCTGCCACAATGCCTGGCTATTATTTTGTTGCAGTTGTTGTTTAGTTGGCCTGGGCTGGGTTCAGACTCTCCAGCCTGGATGTATGTGGCTGATGCTGTACCCACTGAGCTGTGGGCGCTGCCTCAGTTTGGTAATTCTTGTCAGTCTTTCAGATTTCTAAAAATTACTTTATCTGTTACAGTGATCTGTGACTGATAATCTTTAATGTTATTATTGCAGTTGTTTTACAGCGGTATCCAACCTGTAGCCCTGTGGGTGGCATGCACATTATTCAGGGCCTGTTGTGTTTATCTGGGGTGTCAAATATTGAATATGAGAAGTATGCATGGACCTTTCTTTTCCTAATCAGCTTTTGTTAGTATTTGTGGCATGGCCCAAGACAACTCTTCTTCCGATGTGTGGCGGAAAAGCAGAAAAATTGGACACCCTGCTAGGGCATCATGAATTGTGATATACCACAGTGAGTGTATTTGATAAATGTTATATATGTTCTGACTGGCCTGTTCCCCTGTCTCTCTGCCTTTCTTTGGGCCTCCCTAATCTCTGACACACAACAATATTGAAGTTAGCCCAGTTAATAACCTACAGTTGACCTCAGGTGTTTCAGTGAAAGAAAGAATACCTCACTTTACATAAAAAATGGGAAATAATTAAACATAGTGAGGAAGCCGTGTTGAAAGCTTGAGTAGGCCGCAAGCTAGACTTCTTGTACCAGGTAGCCAAGTTGTGAATGCAAAAGAAAAGTTCTTGTAGGAAATTAAAAGGACTACTCCATTGAACACATAAGTAAGAAAGTGAAAAAAATCGTAACTGCTGAAAATTCTAGGGCCTTTAAGAATTATGCCAAGTATACTCTGTCTGTGTTTTATAATGTATAAACAGCCTAGATGAAAACATATCTATTTATAGCATGGTTTACTGAATATTTTAAGACCACCCTTGAGTCATACTGCTCAGAAAAAAAGATTACTTTAAAAAGTACTCATTCATTGACTATGTACTTGGTCATCCAAGAGCCCTGATGGTACTATATAGGAAATTAATGTTTTCATGCCTGCTACCACAACATTTGTTCTGTAGTCTGTGGATCAAGGAATAATTTCAACTTTCAAGTCTTATTATTTAAAAAATACATTAATTTCATAAGGCTACCTGCCATTTTCTTTGGATCTGGGCAAAGTAAATTTAGAGTTGCATCTCGTATGGATAAGAAAAGAAAGTGTTTTCTTAATATGGAATCATTGTCAAAATAACAACAAAGGGTTTAGATTAACATTACATAAATTTAGTTGATAAAGCAGAGGCTGCATTTGAGAGGATTGGCTTTAATTTTGAAAAAACTTATGCTATGAATAAATTGCTATTCAACAGCAATACATGCTATGGAGAAATTTTTTGTGAAAGGAAAGGTCAGCCAGCTTAGCAGACTTCTTTATTGTCTATTATAAGAAATTGCCACAGCCATCCCAGCTATAGCAACCACCACCCTCATCAGTCATCTGCCATCAACATCCAGGCAAGACCACCCCCCCGCCAGCAAAAAGCTTATGATTCACTGAAGGTTTACATGGCCCTTAGCAATTTTTAGCAATAAAATATTTTTTAATGACTATATGTACGTTGGCCTTTTAGACATAATGCTATTGTATACTTAATAGACTACAAGTGTAAACATCATTTATATGCATTGGGAAACCAAAAAATTCCTGTGACTTGCTTTTTTGCAATATTTGCTTTATTGTGGTGGTCTGGAACAGAACCTACAATATCACTGTAATATGCCGATACTCTTTTTTTTTTTTTTTTTTTTTTTTTTGAGACAGAGTTTCATTTTGTTGCCCTCAGTAGAGTGCTATGGCATCACAGCTCACAGCAACCTCAAGCTCTTGGGCTCAAGCAATTCTCCTGCCTCAGCCTCCCAAGCAACTGGGACTACAGGTGCCTGCCACACTGCCTGACACTTTTTTTTCTTTTTATGGTTGCAGATGTTGTTTAGCAGGCCAGGGCCAGGCTAGAACCCACCAGTCTCAGTGTATGGGATTGGAACCTACCCACTGAGCTGTGGGTGCCGCCCAGTATTAATTTTAAAGCCAAACAATATCTTTGTCACTCCTTTCACATTGGTAACATCTATAATTAAAGATTAGTATCAAATCCTTTTTGGAAAATTTACCCTTTAAAATTATTTTAAATGTTAGAGAACAGGCTTATTAGTAGTATTTTGTTTACCAGGAGGTGTTATTCTTAAGTAAAAGTACTAATTCGTTTACTCATCCAACAGTTACTTCCATACCTGTTCTAAAAGCTGATATTGCAGCAGTGAGCAAAAATATTTCTAGAAGATATGTTAGTATAGGTAGAAGTAATATAGTGATGTGTGTGTGTGTGAGAGAGAGAGAAATAGTGCTTCTGCATATATGGTTTTTAATTTGAGTTTTTTCCTCCCTTCAAGTTGGACTTAGTAGGCCTATTGGATATAGACAGTTGCTTACATTTCTTAAAGGATGATTCTTTATTGAGTTAATCATAAACATAGCATAGGTGTACATACGCATGGCATAGGTGACTCAGCAAACCACATGATCTTCTAACTTAAAGTCCTTCTACTGGTGTCTCAGTTCACACTTCCATAACAGGAGCTCCTAATCTGAAGTCCACTGGTGGATTTCAGGGTTTTCCAGATTTACTGGTTTGTATATAAAACTTTGCAGGTGTGTATATACTTTGCTGAGGAGGATAGCCTTCCAGAGAAATGCATGATTTCGCCCCCTCCAAAAAAAAAAGTAAAAATTGTGAATCAGTTTTGAAGCCTATGCTACTAATCTGGCATTAAGGATTTGACTACTTCCCAGTGAAACTGTCATTGGCCACGTCAGTTTTGTTAAGAGTATATACTCCAATGTTTTTCACCTTTTTTTATCTCGTGGTACACAATAGCCTATAGTTAAACTTCTGTGACACACTTAAATTAACTTACATTGATCAAAAAATGGAGTAAAAAAAAAAGAATATACTTACTGTGCTTGAACTTCTTTCAAAAATAAATTAATGATCTTTAAAAATTTTTGGAGCACACCTAAGATCCTCTCTAGGTGATCTTAGCTGTGGCACACTGGTTGAAAAATCACTGGTATACTCTAATCCCAGAGTATTTGTTAGTTTCATACCCAACTCTGTCACGTGGTTATTTTTGAATTGAATAATTTGAAGACTACAGTTCTTTAATGGTATCACAATGGCTTCTAATTTAAATTTGCTGAGCTTTGATTTCCTTATGCAACTTTGATCAAAATCTGTATGCCACTTGTTACCCAGAAAGACAGGCTTAAGGATTTATTTTATTATTCTGCTTTTAGAAAATATGGCAATTTCCCTAACATTAAAAAAAAAAGAAGTTACCATGCTCTTCCTTATACAGAGAATAGTGAAATACAGTAGTGTCACCCTTATCCTTGGGAAATATGTCCTAAGATCCCCAAGGGATGCCAGAAATTACAGAATGTACACAATGAACAAATTTCTTTTTTCTTCTTCACAATTTTATAGATAGGAGATTTTACTGTAGATTTTATAGTAGCAATCTGCATATATTTTTTTCTTATTAAGTCAAGAACTTAACCTTGTATCTTAAAGGAAATGCTTTATGACTTCTTAGCATATCCAAATTACTAATATCCTTACTCTTTCTACTATGGGGCCAATGTTAAGTAGTAAGTATGAGCACTGCAATACCATGAGTCAGTAATCGGAGACTAACAGGTGGGTAACTCAGTAGAATGTGGATACAGTAGATGAAGCAATGATTTGTATCTAGTTCAGGATGGAGCAGGACCAAAAGGTGTTTCATTGTGCTACTCAAAAGGCAAATAGTTTAAAACTTATGACTTGTTTATTTCTGGAATTTTCCATTTAATATATTCAAATTGCTGCTAATCATGGGATGTGAAACAGCAGATGAGGGAATACGGTAGTTGGAACCCAACCAACTGAACCAATAGTTACTATTTTTTCTCCCTCTAAATTGTTTTAGAAGAGATATAACTTAGAAGAAAATTAAGTTTATGCTTGGTAATTAGTCAGAAAAATCACTTGTGAAGGGAATATTCTGTGTCAGTATTTCTAACCTGTTACACCTAGATAATCCTAAATTGGATATTTATAATGATGTTTTGGTAGGTCTGTAATACGTTTTATCAGTGAAAATCTATATTCTTGATACTTTCCCATGCTAAAGCAATAAAGTGAATCATTACATTAGCACAACTTTAAGAACAAGGGTTTCAGCAAACAAAAACTCTTTGGATAGTAGCTAACTAGAAAAATCATCTAATAATTACATGTAGCGCATTATGCTGTACATTTTAGTTAAATGTGGTTTTAGTGACAGGTGTTATGTTTTAATCAAAATGCCAGGTTGTCAGACTTTGTGGTCAAATGAGTAAATAGTATTCAGAGCATAGCTAGTTTTAAAAAAATTAATCTGAGATAATTAACCGAATGAAGAAATCTCCTTATCTCCTGATAGAAGTACAGATGCCTGGGAGGGTCTTACCCAGATAGGAAGACAAATGTAATGACTCAAAACTTACTGTCTTTGAATTCATCTAAGTAAAATAAACAAATTACTAACAAATTATCTTACTTCCTTTCAGTAATTGCACGCATTCATCAAAATTATTAAAATCATAATGTTTCAGAGTTGTGGCAAAGAATAGTAACTATTGGATTCATTCTGTGTATTATTTAGTATATACCAATTGTGTTCAGATACCATAGTGTAGACTCGTGAATCTCATCCTGTGTCCAAGAACCATAGGTCAGGTAATGTAGACCTATTTCAAGAGATAATGTGAATCCTTGTGCACACCAGGCATTTCTTATAGACTGAGTAAATAGGTCCTTCAGTAAATGTATACTGATACTACTCAGTTGTATGTTAGAACATGGAAAATATCATAGTGACATGATTATTACGGAAAATTTCACACTCATAAATATATACAAATAATATAATGATCCTCTTATATCCATTATGTAGCTTCAAAAATTATACACCAACCTAGGTATAGTGGCATGTGCCTGTTGTCCCAACTACTCAGGAGACTGAGGAAAGAAGATCACTTAAGACCAGGAGTTCAAGACTATAATACTCTATGATTGTGTTGTGACTACTCACTGTACTCCAGCCTAGACAAGATAGCAAGACCTTGTCTCTTTTAAAATTAAAAAAAAAAAAAGTAACTCTTCTTTTTATCTATACCCCAATCCATGTCTCCCCTCAAGTATTATTGGAAAATCCTAGACACCATATTGTTTCATTCATATGTATTTTAGTATGCAGGGTGGCTAGAAAGTTCACGTGCAGTTTAAAATAGTTTAACATAGTAAATTACATACGAATTTTATGGATACCCTGCCTATCTCTTAAAGATAAGGATACATTAAAAAATACAATCATTATTTGAGTGTCATACTTTTATTTTTAGAGACAGAGTCTCACTTTGTCGCCTTTAGTAGAGTGCCATGGCATCATCATAGCTCACAGCAACCTCAAACTCTTGGGCTCAAGCGATCCTCATGCCTCCGTCTCCCAAGTGGCTGGGACTACAGGCACCTGCCACAACGCCCAGCTATTTTTAGAGATGGGGTCTCGCTCTGGCTCAGGCTGATCTTGAGAGAGCCCAGGCAGTCTATCCACCTTAGCCTCCCAGAGTGCTAGAATCACAGGCGGAGTATCATACTTTTAAAAAAGGAGAATAACTTTATGATACATATTTTAAAAGCACTGCTGAATTTGTACTATCTTTCGTAACATATTTCTAACCAGTGGATATTAACACAAAGAATATTATAAAGAGATATGCAGACGTTTTACTATTAAAATGGATACTTTTACTCAGTCTAGGAATTGCTTATCTGAGGGGTTTTTTTTTTTACTAAACCCAGTTAATAGACAAGGATATAAAATTAAGCACTTCCAAGAGATTTGTAATGTAGCCAAACATAATTATATTATACACCAAACTTATGATAGACTTGTGTTAAAAATGAAATCACTTGGCTCAGCACCCACAGCATTGTGGTTACAGTGCCACCCACATACACCTAGGCTGGTGAGTTCGAAACCAACCTGGGCCAGCTAAACAAAAATAACAACTGCAACAAAAAGCTGGACATTGTGGCGGTGCCTGTAGTCCCAGCTACTTGGGAGGTTGAGGCAAGAGAATTGCTTAAGCCCAAAGGTTTGAGGTTGCTGTAAGTTGTGACACTATGGCACTTTACTGAGAGCAACATAGTGAGACTCTGTCTCAAAAAATAAAACAAAACAATGAAATCATTTCTAAATATCAAAATAGGCTTAGTGCCTGTAGCTCAAACGGCTAATGCGCCAGCCACATATACCAGAGCTGGTGGGTTCGAATCCAGCTCAGGCCTGCCAAACAACTATGACAACCACAACCAAAAAATAACTGGGTGTTATGGTGGGTGCCTGTGGTCCCAGCTACTTGGGAGGCTGAGGCAAGAGAATGGCTTAAGTCCAGGAGTTGGAGGTTGCTGTGAGCTGTGATGCCACTGCACTCTATCCAGGGCAACAGCTTGGGGCTCTGTCTCAAAAATAAATAAATAAATAAAAATAAATATCAAATAAGGCATTGAAACACAGTGGAAAAAAATAAGCCTTTTACCTTTATCAAATTAACCAAGGGTTGAACTCTCTTTTGTAGGTGTAATATTGGGAAAATTTGTTGAGTTTAGGAAAGAAACTCTCATGTCCGAAATCTAGAAGGGGTTTATGATCCTAAAAATTACACTTTTAGATATTTTCCATCTGGTTTGTGAAATCAGAGAGTTGAGGAGGGCTGTTCTCAAGTAGTTTCAGAAAGGGTCTGGTCTCAGGAGGTGGTTGGGAAGTTTAGTTCTTTTCCAATGATTGTTCTAGTCAGCAATGTATAATGTGGAAGATGGAGCCCAAAATTTTAATTCAGTAAATATGTAAGACTGTGTGTAGTGAGATAGCTATACTATCAAAACTTAATTCCGGTCTGGCTGTGTTTTAGTGCTATGTGGTGGCAATTTTATTTTTCACTGACTATTAAATGACCATTAAAAAAAATGTGGGTCAGGGCGGCACCTGTGGCTCAAAGGAGTAGGGCGCCAGCCCCATATGCCAGAAGTGGTGGATTCAAACCCAGCCCCGGCCAAAAACTGCAAAAACAAACAAACAATAAAAAATGTGGGTCCTATGACTAGATGGGACTTCTCGACCAGTAGCAAAGACTTCAGATACCTCCTTTGTTCAGCACCCATTTTCTTGGCCTAATATAGGAAGGTAATGTGTCTGGGAAATGTGGCTCAGGGACTTGCAAGCCATTGTTTACCTCCCTCTTCCCTAGGACTAGATTGCTAGCTATTTTCTGGCCTGGTCTGGTCCTATCCCTAGCAGAGATTAGTAACTTTAATTTGTTCCACTAGATGGAGGATTAGAGTCAGTGGTCTTATGCTGATGTTATTTTGGTGTTTTATTGCATTTGAAATACTGATTCTCTTACTCCCAAAGCTTAAAAATAAATCTACGTGTGTGTGCCAGGAATACCAGATACAGTAGAACTCTGTAAGTTGACCACCCAAGGGACTATAACAAGTCAACATAGGGAGAGGGTCAACATAAGGAACCAGGACTACTGCACTGATTATGTATACATATAGTACATGTTTGGTCTATGAAAATTAGGTTAATGTAAAGAGGTGGTCAATGCAGGGAAGTTGTCAACTATGGAGGCTATACCGTATTTGTCTTTTTCTGACTCTTGATCACATTGATGGGTATAGTTTTTAGTTTGCCTAGTCATGTGATTGAACAAGTCTATGTAAGGCTTTATCTTAAATCAGATTTTATAAAAGTTGTATTAGTTGTTAAAATTATTCTGGATTTGAATGGCATTAAAGGTTATGTTAACTTAAGGATTATTCTAATGTTCCATATTATTAGGTTGAAACTTTTGAGATTACGGTTAATGCCTGAACCAAGGATGTTAGGGCACGGACCCACTGCACAGTTGAAGATCCATGTATAACTTTCGACTCCCTCCAGAATTAACTACTAATAGCTTACTGTTAACTAGAAGCCGATAATATAGTTGATTAACATGTTTCACATGTTACACATAATATATATGTATTCTTACAGTGAAGTAAGAATTGCATTCTTACAACAAAATAAGCTAGAAGAAAATATTAAGAAAATTATAAGGAAGAGAAAATGTATTTATTGCTTCTTATGTGGAAGTGGATCATTATAAAGGTCCTCAGGTTGAGTAGGTGGTGTGGAGGAGTCTTACTGTCTCTGGTGACAGTGGTGGGAATTTTCCATGTAAGTAGACACACATAGTTCAAACCCATGTTGTTCAAGGGTCAATTGTACTTCTTTCCTACCTACATACAAAAGCAAAATCTGACCCCAGTTGTTAGCACTTTGGCATAAATTTACTTTTATTATCTAGAACCAAATCTGTTTTACAAGTAGCATTATATATTTAAGGAGGAGAGACTTTGAGAGGTTCCCATAGACAAGAGTGTCTAGTTCTGTAGATTGTTCAGTTAGAAATGATTCCCTTTTCGGGGAGTATTTACCCATGTTGCAAAGGGACAACAAGCTAATAGGTCTAAAACAGATCATCACACAGAAACATTATATTCTTCGTCTTACTGATTTATTTAGGTAAGTAAGATCTGTTGTTATTTTGAATGATACTTACCTGCCGAGCACTCTCCAGTGATTTCCCTCAGGCTTAGAATGAAATGCAGACATGACCTTGGGTTATCATCCATGTTATCTGGCTCTGTTCTCTGACCCTCTCTTCTCAAGGTTCTCTGCTCACTCAGATTGACAACTCCAGTTGTCTTTGTATTCTCCTTATGTATCACTATCCCTCCTTATCGATTCCTAAATCTCTTCCTACAGATCTGCCACCCATACTTGGCTCAAATATCATCTCCTCAGTAAAGGTCCTTTCTTTACCAAGCAAACTGAAGTAGTTGCCCTGACATACTTTTTTTTGGACCTAAAAGTTTCTATTTTGGTACCCCTTTTTATAAACTTCAGTGCATTAATTAGCTGAAATTGTTTTGCTTAATTATTGGTTTATTCCCTACCCTAAACCATAAACTGTGAAACTAGACAGGCTGGTTTTCAGTCCTCTCTGTCTCAGTGTATCAGTCGGGGTTCTCAAGAGAAACAGAACCAATAGGAGATATATCCAGAATGAGATTTATTTACAGAATTGGCTCATGTGATTCTGGAGTCTATAAAATCTTACAGTCTGATGTCTGTAAGTTGGAGACCCAAGAAGGCTGATGGTATGATTGGAAATTCTGAGAGCCAATAAGTATAGATTCCAATCTGGGTCTGAAGGCCTGAGAGCCAGCTCAAAGCAGTTAGGTAAAGAGAGACTTCAACTTTCCCCCACCCTTTTGTTCTATTCAGGCCAGCAAGGTACTGGATAATATTCACACACACTGGGGAGGCTCTTCTGCTTTATTCAGTTCACCAGTTTTCAAATGGCTAAAGTCTTCCAGAAAACCCTCACGTACACACCCACAAATGTTTAGCCAGGTATCTGAACATCCCGTGACTAATTTCATAAGTCAAGTTGACATATGAAATTAACCAACACACTCAGTTACTTCCTAAGATGATTGTCATAAAGATTAAAGTTTTAATATATGAAAAATACTTAAAACAGTGTCATGCACGTGATAGCAACATGCTCCCTGCTGTTATTAAATCATCATTATTATGATGTTAGCAGTTTTGCCATCTTCACTTCTATATCCGCACATCTAAAATGATACTTTAAACATAGTATGTGTTCGCTTAATATGGGTTGAGTGTATTAAAATGAATTAGTATTTTAATAAGGATAAATTTCTTATACAAAGTAATAGAATCTAAATACTTCTGAAAACAGTTATTAAATATTACTGAAAAAAATGTAATGTAGTATCCATATTACATCTGTTTTTTCAAAATGTATATGTTTTACATGATGATTATAAAGGTTAAATATGAATGTTAGTTGCATTATGCAAGCAAATTTTCACATTTGAAAAAGGGATGCAACTTTTTGAGAGAAAAATTGGTGTTACTATTTTTGAGAAAGGCTGGGGTAAACATTGGTTTGTAAGTAAAATTGTTTGCATCTTAGGAGTTTTTTTTTTTTTAATTTTTAATTTCTAACTTTTCACATGTTTTCCCCAATGAAATATATTCTGAATATTCTCATTCCACACCACATCATGTTCTACCTACCACAGCATCGAAACTGTTCTGATTGGAATCTAGTTGAGCTAAAAATCAGATTTTCGTGTATGCTATAAATCTCAGTGCTTTCGCTGACATACAGGTACCTGCTTTAAAGTATTGAGCTTCTCTTCATTTAGTAAACTTTTATTTTTTCTTTATTTGCATTTCACATGTCACATATTTAGTCTGTGGCCAAAGTACTGATAATTTTAACCAGATTTTAAGACAATTTCATTACTTAAAGTCACACTTTTTAAATATAAAGAAGAGACATACCTTCAGGCCCACGTAGGCTCATGTTCATAATCTGAGCAGTCTTGCTTTGGTAGTCAGGTGTTCTCTTTTCACCATTCTCAGTCATCAGACTTTTCTTAAAATTATTTATTTGAGACAGAATCTTTGTCACCTAGGCTAGAGTATAGTGGCAACAATCATAGCTCACTGAAGCCTTGAACTCCTGGGCTCAAGTAATTCTCCTGCCTCAGCCTCCTGAATAGCAGGGGTTACAGGTTACAGGTGTGTGCAGCTAGTTTTTTGGGTTTTGGGTTTTTTTTTTTTTGTTTTTTTTTTGGAGATAGGATCTCATTGTATTGCCCAGGCTGGTCTCAAACTTCTGTCCTCAAGCAATTCTCCTGCCCCAGCCTCCCAAGTAGCTGGGATTACAAGACATGAATCACCATACCTGGTTCATCAGACTTTTAAAAAGAGTAGTCACAGAAAGGAAAATGTAAAGATGTTTAAATTAAATCAAGAATTTGCTGAAACTTTTTTTCCCCTGGAAGGATGAGTAAGAAGAAAATATGGTTAAAAAGTTGAAGCCATTTCTTGGCAATACATTAGTGTTCTAGCCTTAATATGACAGTTTAATTATCCTAAGCTTGAGCTAACGTTTTTTATTCATGCTGTACCTACCAAGTTTGAATAGAAACATGTTTGCTCCATACTGTGTTTTAAGTTTTCTCAACTAATAGCTAATGGCTCTTGTAGACACTCTTGAAACAGTCTTAAATATACAACATAAATGAACTCAACCAGTATGTCAGGTCAGTTGGATGCCATTCTTTATTTTCTTAAATTAGATATTTTGAAATTGTCTAGAAATTGATGAAATTAAAAAGCATAAAGTAATACCAATTTTCATTTTCACACTTGCAATGATTTTTCTGTTCAGTAGGATGAATTTGAATGGCCATTTTCCAAATTTGGGTAAAACCCATTGAGCATTTCCACTTGTGTCTGTAAGTTAATAAATTTCTATTCAATTAAATTATAGTGGCTTATGGCTTTTTCTATTTAGAAAGGGAACCAATTGTTATTAAAAGCATAAAACTTTAATAGAAACAGAAAAATAGATGGTTGGGTGAATATAATGTTCTAATTAGCTTTTTTAGTCAACTGTTATTCAAGAGATATTTTTGTCTTAAATTCTTGTTCTGCAAATTCTAATATATTAGATTACTTTTCTTATACATAAATTTTATAGATTTATACCTTTTATTATTAAAATGTCTACTAAGGTGTTATTTGTAAATAACATAGTTTAGGGCAGCAGTTTTCTAACCAGGCTTTATTTGGCTTCACAGGGGACATTTGGCCATGTCTAGAGTAATTTTTTATTGTCATGACTGAAAGTAGGAGAGATGCTGTTGGCGTGTAGTGGATAGAGGCCAGGGCTGCAGATAAACATCCTGCAGCATATGGAATACCAGTTCCCCACTCCACCAAAGAGTTACCCAATACAAAATACAAAAGTAGTGCCAAAGTTCAGAAACTCTGGTTTAGGATTCTTAATGATTTTGCCACAGTTACATATTATAAAAAATATTATAGACTGAAAGTAATGCCAGAATTTTTTTATTTTATAAATAAGCTTCTAACTCCAGAAAAATGATTGCTTTAAGGAATGTGATACTTAACTGGGCATGTGATATCTGGAATGTTATTTTTTAAACATTAATCCAGTTTCTTTTTAGTTACTGCACAAATGTGTATATTCCAGCTCTCCGTAACAGACACCTTATGTATATTCACTATGGACAGGGCTGGGCATAACAGACTCTAGAAGTGATTGAGATGTGCTTTGTGAAGTTATGAGTTATTTCACTGTAGACATGAAAGAAGATGATTTGAAGGAAGTAAAAGAAGCCTTACTTAAGCTAGGAAGAAACTAAAGCTCAGTTGTGTTGCCCATGAATGAAAGCAGATTATTAAGAAGAAGACAGTATATACTTTGTTATCCTTTCCTCAAGCCTGGAATTCTTGGGCAGTCCTACATGTCAAGCTAGTCAGCACAGACTTTTTGTTTGCCCTAGCTGCTGATAGCTCCTCTTTTCCCACAGCCTTGAATTTACAGGCATTCTCACAGCCATGTCCTATCTGGAGCTCAGTAGTATGTTTTTTTTTTTTTCTGTAGCTGTTTGTGGATTTTCCCACACCAAGTACTTATTCACACTGTCAAGAGATTATGAAAGTGAATTCTATACTTTAAGTTAGGTAGAGAGAGAATACTGCCTGGAAAAAGCAATGTGCCTTGGTACCAAAGCTTGGGAAAAAGACAACTGCATGTCTCTTTGGGAACTCTTGCTTCCAGCTGACTTAAAAATTAATCATGTCTTGATAATACAACTTACTTACAATTTTATAGCATTGTGAATTAAAATTTAGTTTGTAATTATTATCTATACTTTTAGCGTTCATTTTTACATTCAACTTTTTGTTTTTAAAAAAGATGTTCCTTTGGCTAAACAAGAAGCTTGTGAACACTTTTTTTTACTGGTACTGTTTTGCTTTATAGGTCTACTTCCCCAATAGGACAGCATCATTCTCCAATATCTTCCAGACATCACTCTTCTTCCTCCCAATCAGGATCATCTATTCAAAGACATTCTCCTTCACCTCGTCGAAAAAGGACTCCCTCACCATCTTATCAGCGGGCATTAACTCCACCTTTACGGCACTCTGCTTCTCCTTATCCTTCAAATTCTTTATCTTCTCCTCAAAGAAAGCAAAGTCCTCCAAGACATCGCTCCCCAATGCGAGAGAAAGGAAGACATGATCATGAACGAAGTTCACAATCTCATGACCGGCGTCATGAAAGGAGGGAAGGTATGCACTGTACTTTAGCTTGACATCTTTTAGAGTTCTTTTACTAAAATGGATATTTTCTTTATTAAAAAAATCGGACATCCAGATTTATTGTTATAATAAGGGGTGGAAGAGAATTACCCTATGCAATAATAAATCTTCTGTAACACAGGGGTCCTCAAACTTTTTAAACAGGGGACCAGTTCACTGTCCCTCAGACCATTGGAGGGCCAGACTGTGGGCCCCAGGACGAGTTGGCTGCTAAGCAGGACAGGCAGCGGCAGCAAAAACACCCAGTGGGTAGGATAAATGTACTCGGCAGGCTTCATGTGGCCCACAGGGTGTAGTTTGAGGACACCTGGACTAGAGTTCTTGAGGCCAGTAGGAGATGCTTAAACATCTTAAGTAGATGCTTAAGCATAAGCTCTTAAGTATAAAGAAGTGGGCTTTTATAGATATAGTAAGTTCTTTAACTAAGATGCTTTACTGAGTATAGTACTCTAGAGTTCTAGAAATACTTTGGCCATCTGATTCTTAGAGCATCTCTTTCAATTGTTTAGTTAATATCTTTAGAAATGTAAGAGGTGAAGGGAAGGAAAGCGGCAAATCAGAGAACATAGTTTCAAAGCATCAAAAGTGTATTTATAAAGTGATGAAGACTGGGAGAAACTTTCAGAAGGTTAGTGTAAGCCAAGTCATCAAAATTCTGAGTCTAATTCATAATAAAGTAGTAAGCAGAGCAGTTTTCCCTGTTAGATTCCTGAGAACTAAGTTGACTTGGATTTGCTGCTCCCTATTCAAGCTGAGATGCTGCTGTTACCTGGCAATAAAGCCTGCTAGCTTTCTTCTCTTTCTGTACTTCTTAAGTTTCTTGTCCTTGTTGATTTAACTTAACAGTCTTTTTTCCAACTTCTCCTAGACAGTTTTTGAACATAGTACTCAGGAAATACTTGCTTACTTGCAACAGCATTTGTGTTTAATCTGCATTTTAAATGCCTCTCTGTGAGTATAATACACCAATCTCCAATGAAACATGTTGGACTTGTTTTCTTCCTGTCAAAGTGCAAACAAGAATTTATTCAAGACAATGGTGGATACATAGGTAGGGACTGGAGAAAGCACCTGTTTTATAGAATTATTTTTTGTGTACATAATTTTGGTTGGAACCAGATTAGTACAATCCTCTTATACTGTGCCTGTATCTCTTAATTTTAATAAGATATTTAACAACAACAGTTGACCAGGAATATAATACACATTTAATGATTAATTATTGAATGCAAAGTCTATTATTATTAAACATACAAATGAAGGGAAAATAATATGTAATTGCGTCTCATAGGAATGGTTTTTTATGAGTGTAATGAAGGGCTTATGTTAAGAAAGAATCCTTTTAGTAATAGATCATATGTTCTCTGTAAGGAAAATATTTCTTTAACCCTCCATGTAAGAGATTTGGCAGATTTTGTTCCTATTTAGATGTCATTTTTTGAAATAAGGATGATTTCAGTAGAAAGATGGTGAGGTAGGTAAAGAAAAAAATACAGTAACTAGAAGTTTTTATAAAGACAGATGGGACATTATGGGGAAAAAGGTCTGGCACTAACTGAATACTTTTTCAGGTGCAGTTGTTACTAGAGGAGGAGCAGTAGTGATATGCACAGAAAGGGGCAAAACTGTGTTAGATCCTTGCCTCTTGCGTCAGTCCTTAAACAGCATTTGTGGGTATAGGCATGTAGACAAAAGAATTGGCAGGGGAGATAGATTATTGATATAAAGATGTGTAGGGTTTTTGTGGATGCAAGGTGTTTGGGTCCTTGAAAAAGTCTATGGGCCTACCAATGGGGACAAAAAGAAAAGGAGATAAATTTATAATGTTTTAGAGATAAGGCTACAGCAGTTTTAAAATAGTCTCAGATTGTGGCAATTCCAGATTATAAAAGCATTTTATAGGAGAATCCAATCAAAAGGGCAAGTTTGATTTAGATAATCAGTGAAGTTTATTCCAACTTTGTAAAAAAGGAAATTATTTATCTTTCTATGTTACGCTAGAAAAGCTTTTAAAAATAATCAGGAAGTAAGATCTCACTATTTGCCCAGGCTGAACTCGGCCTCGGCTGGGCTCAAGTTATCCTCCCACCTTAGCCTCTTGAGTAGCTGGACCATAGTTGTATGTCTGACTAGAAAATGCTTTACGTAAAGAAGGCTTTAGAGACTGTTGCACACGTGAATGTGAAACACAGCTCAGCATAAAAATGAGTAACAATTATCTCTTAGCCACCCAGCTTTCTAACTGCAGGCTTCTCTCAAGTGCTTCAGTATATTTGAGGTGGTCACGTCTGATGTGGTCTAGCCTAGATGCTCAGTAGAAGTGATTAGTCACTGTGTGCCCCGGATCTAAAAGTGGTTTCTAAACAGTAAGGTATCAGCAATGTGAGAACAGCTTACTTGTTTAAGATCTAGAAGTATGGGTGAGTTGGGACATAGGAATTTCATATTCAAAGTTTATCAATCAAGAAGAGCATAGTTATTAAGTATTAATAAAATTATCTTTGTGTAAATTATCTTAGCTTATGGATGGTTTTCTTTTCTTGCCCACGTTTTCTCCTTTTTCTCCCCATGAAGAACATGAATTACCATTGTAATAAAAATGTAAAAGCTCTGTATTAGATAAATTGACTTGTTTCCTGAAAGTTTGCAAAAGGAATTATAGGTGCTATCCACAATTGCATTATAGAAACTAGAGGCAAACGGGATAGAGAAAAGGACACAAGAGAAGAACGGGAGTATGAACAGGAACAGAGCTCTTCTAGAGACCACAGAGATGACAGAGAACCTCGGGATGGTCGGGATCGGAGAGACATCAGAGATACTAGAGACCGAAGGGAACTAAGAGACTCCAGAGACATTCGGGACTCCAGGGAGATGAGGGATTATAGCAGAGATACCAAAGAGAGTCGTGATCCCAGAGATTCTCGGTCCACTCGTGATGTCCATGACTACAGGGATCGTGACAGTCGAGATACTCATCGAAAGGAAGATATGTATCTGGAAGAATCTCGTAGTTATGGCAGAAACCATTTGAGAGAAGAAAGTTCTCGTACCGAAATAAGAAATGATTCCAGAAATGAGTCTCGAAGTGAAATTAGAAATGACCGGATGGGCAGAAGTAGGGGGAGAGGTCCTGAGTTGCCTGAAAAAGGTAAGGTTTTTGATTTCTTAGTGAACTGTGTCTTATATGCTCATATAGAAAGTATTAAATCTGCTAAGATCGCTTTTCTAAATATATTATTTCTTAAATTCATTATAATTTTGTCAAAGTAATTTTCGTTAGTTGATTTTGTGATGTTCCATATAAATTCCCAATCAGTATTACTAGTTGGGTTTTTTTTTGGTTGTTTTTTTTTTTTTTTTTGAGACAGAGCCTCAGGCTGTTCCCCTGGGTAGAACGCTGTGGCATCACAGCTCACAGCAACCTCCAACTTCTGAGCTCAAGCAAGTCTCCTGCCTCAGCCTCCCAAGTAGCCACAGGTGCTTGCCACAACACCTGGCTATTTTTTGGTTGCAGAGCCAGTATTACTAGTTTTAAAGCAGTAAAAAATAAATGGAACAAGATCTGCAGCCCTGGTTGAATTTTAGCCAGCCATGCCTACCATCTTGATTAGTGTAGACACCAAGAAAATTGCTATTAAGCAAAAAAGGTAGAATCACAAGGGAGTGATTTCTAATAAATAGGTGTATATATGATAAAATGATCATTAAGGCAAAGTAGAATTAAAATGGTAGGTTTTCAGAAATTGTCAGTGGTTTTTTTTTGTTTGTTTGTTTGTTTTGAGACAGAGTCTCACTGTGTCGCCCTTGGTAGAGTGCCATGGCATCACAGCTCATAGCAACCTCCCAACTCTTGGGCTTAAGCAATTCTCTTGCCTCAGTCTCCCAAGTAGCTGGGACTACCAGCACACACCACAACACCTGGCTGTTTTTTTGTTGTAGTTATCATTGTTGTTTGGCAGGGCCAGGCGGGGTTTGAACCTGCCAGGCTCTGGTGTGTGTGGCTGGCACCCTAACCACTAGGCTACCACGCCAAGCCAAATTGTCAGTGTTTCACATGCCTGATTTGTGTATTCTTCAGTATTTATACTTGTTTTAAACCTTTTCAGACCATTATATATCATTTATCTTGAGCCTTTTTTTTTTTTTGCCACAAAAAGACATTTGCCGTTACCCCAGACATCTTCAATATATTTATGACTAGCTCCAAACTGCTAGGACTTAATTAGCTTGGACCTACCTTTTCTCCATTCCATTTCTTTTTCCTCCACACAAAAGCTGCTACAGAACTCTTATCACTCTTAATCTTTCATTTGGTCCATTTATTATATACCTGGTCAGTATTACAACTTCACCACAACATATTGAAGGTCCTTTAACTTCTTCTGAGAGTTATCTTGGCTTTTCTTGGCTCTATAATTTTTCATATCCATTTAAAAATTTTTAATTTTGTGAAAAAACTCTTAGATTTTGGTTTTCAGTGCATTAAATTTATTGATTTATAGTTTTTCCCATAAGATTTTAGAGATATTTTATTCCTCACTACCCTGTTTTTGTGTTGCCATTATAAATTGTACTTTTAAAATTGTTCTAAGTTAAAAAAATGTTTTTAGATTGTGTATTCACATCGTTCATAATTTCAAAAGTACAAAATGATACTTTGTGAAAAGCCTCCCTTCTACCTCCGCCACTCTTTTGTCAGTTTAGTATGTATTCTTTCCAAAAACATTTTACACAAGCCTATGTATAAACACACACATTTTTTTTCCCCTCTCGTTTTACAAAAATAATCTTTTAAAAAACTATATACTGTTTTATTTCCTACTGTTTTCACTGAATAAAAATATCTAGAGATCATTTTATACATTCTAAAAAAAAAGAAATGTAGCTGGGTGCCTGTAGTCCCCAGGTACGCAGGAGGCTAAGGCAGGAGGATCGGAATAAAATGTTTATCAATGTGGTAAACAATTCCTTTCTTTTTTGACATATAATGTCCATTATGGGATAATATATATCATAAAGTAAGTCAGTCCTACATTGCTGGATGTTTAGGCTTTTCCAGCCTGTAAACAGTGCTGTCATGAATAACTGTGTACATGTGTCACTAAATGGTATCTTTTAAAACATATTTTGTAATACTTTACTTATACAGGGCAGTGGTAATTGATATTATATTAATCTTTTTTTTTTTTTTGAGACAGAGTCTCACTGTGTCGCCTTTGTTAAAGTGCCATGGCTTAACAGCTCACAGCAACCTCAAACTCTTGAGCTTAAGCAGTTCTCTTGCCTCAGCCTCCTCAGTAGCTGGGCCCACAGGCACTATTCACAATGCCCAGCTATTTTTTGTTGCAGTTGTCATTGCTGTCTGGCCCAGGCAGGGTTTGAACCCTCCAGCCTTGGTGTGTGTGTTGGCACCATAACTACTGTGCTGCAGGTGCTAAGCCTTTTTTTTTTTTTTTTTTGGTGAGTCTCACTATGTTGCCCTTAGTAGAGTGCTATGGCGTCACAGCTCACAGCAACCTCCAACTCTTGGGCTTAAGCAATTCTCTTGCCTCAGCCTCCCAGGTAGCTAGGATTACAGGTGCCCACCACAGCACCCACCTATTTTTTGTTGTTGTCATTGTTGTTTAGCTGGCCCAGGTCAGGTTCGAACCTACCAGCCCCAGTACATGTGGCTGGCGCCCTAACCACTGAGCTACAGGTGCCAAGCCTATTAATCTTATATTTAAATGATGTTGCTATGTTTTCTTAGTAGATCTAATTAGATTCTCTTAACCAGTGTGCCTGGGAAGACACTAATTTGACTGTTTTCTGATTATTATTTATTTTCTGTTGAGAATCTTCATCAATACAATGTTGAATATAAGTGGAACTTTGCATTGTTTCAGATTTTTTTTTATAAGCAACCTCATTTAATCCTTATGACTCCACCTTAGCAAGCACATTGTTTCAGATTTTAAAGATTGTTACTGACAATTCACTATTAAGTGCAGTGTGTGTTATTTTTTGCAGATTGTTTTATTGTACTAAGGATTCTTCTAATTTTCTCAGTTCCGTTAGGCTAACAGTTTTTATTACTACTGTTTTTTCTCCTTCTTGAGAAGATCACATAGTTTTATCTCTATTACATTGTTACTTATGTTAATGTTCTTTTAAAATTTAGAACTATCCTTGCATTCCTGAAATAAATACAATTCTGTCATTTGTTAGGGTTCTAGAATAGGTTAAGATTTAATTGTGCATTAAACATTTATGTTTTTTAAATTTATTTACTTATTTTATTTTTGTGAAAGACAGTCTCACTCTATTGCCCAGGCTAGAGTGCTGTGGCATCTTCAGCCTAGCTCACAGCAACCTCAAACTCCTGGGTTCAGCCAACCCTCCTGCTATATAGCCTCCTCAGTAGCTGGGACTACAGGCACCCAGATACATTCTTTTTTTTGGGGGGGGAGGCCAGCCCTGGGTTTGAACCCACCACCTATGGTATATGGGGCCGGCACCCTACTCCTTTGAGCCACAGGCAGTGCCCCCAGCTATATTTCTTTATTTTTTAGAAGAGACTCTTTTGCCCTCTGAGGTTGTATCCTTAGACTTATCCTCTAGTTTACTACATTTTTCTTAGCTGCATCTAATCTGATATTTTGCTCTTCTAGATGTTATATATAACCCTCTTGTAGTCTTTAAAAAATATTTTAAAAATATTTTCTTCATGGTCTCTAATTATTAAAATATTCTTCCCAGATATTTTGACTATTAAAATACCCTGTTACATTAGAATTTAGAATTAGGCTGTAATTCTTTAGAATTAGGCTGTATTCTTTTAAGGCTATTTAGAATTAGGCTATAATTCTTTTAAGGCTCAAAGCCTGTTACATTTATTTTTATTTTTATCTTTGGGAAAGTGCATTCTAAGTCTCACTTTGAGTGGATTTGAGTAAGTTGTTCATATGTTCTTGTGAGTGAACTCATCTTCATCAGGGTTTATCTGTGGTAGAGTTTATCTAGTGTCTGTGACGTCCACAGCAGGGTCCTTCAGAGTTTTGTCTTTGTCGTATATTCCTAGTTATCACAGGCACACCTATTTCTCTTCCTCTACCCCTACCCTCCTCCTCCAAATTTAAAAATTTGCTTTTATTTTGAAGTAATTAGGGATTCACAAGAGATTGCAAAGCAGTGTGTAAGGACGTTTTGGTGCCCTTTTTCCACCTTTCTCACACCTATAGTGCAGTGTCAAGACCAAGAAATTGATGTTGGTACATAGAATGTATTCAGATTTTACCAACTATACATGCACACTGTTATGTGTGCAGCTCTGTGCATTTTGCCCACACAGCTAGTTCTGAGTATTCTGATCCAATGCTTAATATTCTTTTCAACAGTGATTATTATACTTTGGAATACAAAATCTATCAGTGTTTTTTAGTAGAAAAGATTGTGACTGATGAAATCTGTTGAACAAAGTATATGTGTTAAATATTTGTGTGAATATTATTTGTTTAGGAAGTCGAGGCACAAGAGGTTCTCAAATTGATAGTCACAGTAGTAGTAGCAACTATCATGACAGCTGGGAAACTCGAAGTAGCTATCCTGAAAGAGACAGATACCCTGAAAGAGACAACAGAGATCAAACAAGAGATTCTTCATTTGAAAGAAGACACGGAGGAGAGAGAGACCGTCGTGACAACAGAGAGAGAGGTTTGTCCAACAGAATTTTATTAAATAGTGACTAATGTTTCTTAAAACAGTTAAAATTTATTTTTATGAAATCTTAAGACTGATGCTTGATGACACATTTGAAACTATTTACTCATATAATCATCTTTGTTTGCTTGGTTTAAGAGGGATTTTGTAAATAGCTACTGACTAGTTCCTCCTGGTAATAGTGAACAAACTGAGATGCCTGCTAGGAGTCTCTCATTTTGACCAAGTAGCTCGAGCATGTAGATGTTTGGATGTCAGTCCAGGCAATTGCGATTCACATACCACCTAATTGTTCTCATCTACATATCCTAGCTGCTCACTGCTTACCTGTAATCAATAGCATCTTACAAGGATTGCTTGCTGAAGAGAAGCAAGAAGAAAATAATAATAGTGCTGGGAATTGTTTGGAGAAATATTTTATTTATATTTATTCCATCCTGAGAATAAATAATATTTGCTTTAGCTATTTTTATGTCTTAAGCTAAAACTTTTCTGTTAACTTATTAGATCAGTGGTTCTCAACCTTCCTAATGCCGCGGGTCCTTTAATACAGTTCCTGTGGGCTATGACCCACAGGTTGAGAACCGCTGTATTAGATGATCTCCCACAGAAATCAAATTCAAAGATTACTAGGAAACACTTAGAAGAGTTATAGGTACTTTCTTTGGCAGGTGTTCATTGTACATACTAGGGCCCTTAAACATTTAAAATTTCACGATAATCTTACTAACCTTGGCTGATTATTAAGTAAGATTAACTGTAATGCTGAGATTAATATAGTATAAAAACTTGATGGGCCAGAGAATTGAATATTGAATCAAAGAGGTAATGCTATATCTTGATATAGGCAATCATGGAAGGAGAACAAAGTCTCTAAGACAACATCTACTTTGAGAAGCATAGATAAGGTCAGAGGCAGGAGAGTTAGTTGGGTTGAATTTGTTAAGGTAAGCCAAATGGCATTTGGGTTAAAAGATGTGCAAGACTTCCTTCATTACAAACAGGGCTAGAGTTTATATGTTTCATGTAAATATCTGAAATTATTTCTTCACTAGCACTTTGATTTACCTCTCTTTATTTCTAACATCCTGGTGATGCTGTTTTGATTTTTTTTTCCTTAACATCTTACCTTTCTTTCTATTTTCATATCCTACCTAGGTCAGGTTTCTCTCACCTCTTACCTAAACACAGTAGTAACATTGGGTTTTAATCTTATAGTTCAACCACACATATTGAGCTTCTGCTAGGTGCTAGGAACTTGATAGTTGCTTTACAATATTCTGATTTAATCTTTGCAATATACCTCTAAGTGTAGGTATGATAAAATAATACACGTTTTATAGTTTTGAAGATTAGATCTAAGAAAAGTAAGTTTCCAGTATTATAGAGAAGTAAGTTCTAGAACTGGAATTCTAATTCAGGTCTTTTAAGTTCAGTTCTATTTTATTTTACTCTAACTACTTCATTAAATATCGGTTGTATGATTGAAATAGGAATATATTTCTGAGGTTAATGATACATTTTACAAATGTTTGTGGAGTACCCGTGCCAGGCACTTTGCTAGGTACTTGGGGTACAGTAGTTCTTGTCCTTGTAGAACTTAGTGGAAAGGGGGAGATATCTCCCTTCCCAAAAAACCCAAGTGATCATTAATTGCTATGTAGCAAATAAACAAGCAGTGCAGATGGAAATAAAGAGAAAGGGATCTGCTTTAGAGTGTTTATGAAAAATTTGAAGTGATTTTTATTCAGAGGCTTAAATGTAAGAAGCAGCAGCTAGCTTTGCGAAGGTTGAGGGTAAACGAGGAAAGAGGATGTGCCAATTCTCTGAATTGGGAAATAGCTTCATATGTCCTAGAATTTGAAAGAAGACTAATGTGGCTACACAATGCTGAGCAATAGGGTGATTGTTAAAGTTAAGGGTAGAGATGTGCCTCGGTACCTTGTTCTGTGCTTGAGAATTTAAATCTTCTCTTTGTTTCTTTGTTGTCTAAGCACAAAACAACCTGCCCTCCATACCTGAGTTTTATATCCTCAGAATCAACCAACCATGGATCAGAATATTTGGAAAAAAATACAACAAAATAGATATTTAAATTAAAAAATTATTAATAGAGTATAATAACTAATTAAATATCATTTACATTAGGTATTATTAGTAATCTAGACATAATTTAAAGTACACAGGATGCTGTACATCATTTATTTGCAAATACTACACCATTTTATATAAGAGATTTGAACATCTGTGGATTTTGGTCTCCTCAGGGTTCCATAAACAATTTCCTATGGATATCAGGGACCAACTGAACAGATAGACAGTTGAAGGTGATAAATGCTACCTCTAGATAAAGTCCTATGAGAAGACAAAGGAGCAAATCAATTTAAGGAATTCTAAGAAAGCTGCCTAAAGAGATATCTGAATTAGGGCCTGGACCATAACACAGGCGTTTACAAGGAACAAAGGAAGAAGCACTGTGTAGGGAGAGCACTTTGCAGTACTTTGCAGCATGTCAGACATCAGAATTGAAAGAAACAGATGCTTTGGAGTAGTAAAGCGTTCTTGTGAGGGTAGATTCACAAATGCTATGATTGGGAGGATAGGAAAGAAGCTGGGACAAAGGATTGATGAGAGACTATAAACTAATTTATGAATGACCTAGTAAGTCAGGCTAAAACTTTTGAATTTAATTACCTTTCCCCTGCCTATAAAATAACTGCTTTTAAGCAACTAGAAAAGTAGAGTTTTCAGTAAAACCATTCTAAGAGTAGGGGGAAAGGCTAAAGACATTCAGATTTTTTTTTCAGTTCAATTATTGATGACATTGCTGATCAACATCTGAGTTAATATATTAACTGAAGAGATGTGAAAAGCGATAGAGGAATATTTGGGAAGTGAAGTTGATGGGACTTAACTCAGAGATTGCCAGCTTTCGTGAATTGGTATGTCATTCATGAAGATAAGGAAAGATGTAAAGAGAAGGATGTTTTTGAATAACACATTTTAGAGCAAAGATAAGGAGAATAGTTTAGACATTAAAGTGATATTCTTATATCGTTTCCATTTTCCTTTGAAGTTAAAGAGCATTGTCATTTTGGTTGGGAAAATAAAGATTTTATCTGCCAAAAAAGAATGAGTACTATGGGTAGTTTTTAATGCAGCTATCATCAGAAATTTCAAGTATGAATTGCTGTAAGTTGCAGTATTGAATTTCTTTTGAGTTATTTCTAATCATAATAATGTTGGTATGCCCCCCCAAAACTGGAAATTCAGATAATCTAAAACATGAATAGATAGCATTCTAGGGATCCAAAAGATAATACTGTAGAACCATTTTAAATTTAAACTGGCTTCAACAAAAATAAAAGGATTTAAGAAAACTGACTTCTAGTCCTAATATAATGCATCTACCATCTTAACTTTGACAAGTCAACTCTGGACCATAATTTTTATGTTCTTAAGAAGAAAGGGGAGAAAGGACTACATAGGGTTTCATTATGGTTCATTTAAAATTCCATGATCTTATATCAGGATCTATAACTTCTATCTAGTAAATATGGATTATTCTTATCCTTTTCATCAGTAATAAGGAAGGAAAATTCAAATTACTATAATAGACCCTTTCCTAGAAATATCCTAAAATTATTCTGCTTATTAAGCTGATGTTAGGTATTTTACTTACTAACCTCTGACCATATTGTTGTATGATTATCAAATAGATAATAGGCATTATTATATGGTAAGATAAAAACATTATAGAAGCCTAGATCATACTGCAGTAGTCACTTTCAAAATGGCTAATCTCTTTGGAAAAGTTCATGTCATCGTCTTGTACATTTTTGGATCCCAGACTAATTTTCTGATCGATTGGGTATTTGGGCAAAATGCATTCATTTTCTCTGTTTATGTGATTTATGTGTAGATGGAAAAAATATGTATAGTGTGATATTATCAGTTAACATTTAAGAAAACAGCTCTTTTATCAGTAATTACTTATATGATAAAACTTAATTATTAATTATAAATATATATAACTAATATGAAATACTTTTTTACATTTGATTATTTCAAGATTGCTAGACAGTACCCTTGATATTCTAGTTTATGGTAAAATATTGATATTGCAGCAACAAATTTTGACATGTTTTGTTCTGCTATATTTTTCTTCACATAATAGCTACACTTTGTTGTATATATATTTTGGCCTGGAATTAGAGGTGTGACTTACGAGGGAAATTTTTTTTTTCCTTCAGCTCCTATGTTCTACACCTCCTGCTGCCCCTATCCTTTGCCACCAGTGTTCTCAGGTCCTGCTGGGGGGACAGAGAAGATCAGAGGTGAAGGGTAGAGATGGCAGAAAGTGGGGTTGGAACAGTGGGCTGGAGGTAGGGTAGGGAGCATGCAGAGAAAGATCAAAGGTGGCTCAGCCAATGGGAGGGAGAGGGGGGTTAAGGGGAGTAGAAAACATGGTAGTTAGAGGGCAAATGAAAATTATGTTTTAAACATTTTTTAAATATCTAGTGGTGATTATTTGAATGATTAAATTAAAAGTAAATATAGTACCTGGTTAATAATTTGTTGCCAGTGTGACCCAAAACACAGATAAAATTTAAGATTTGCCATTTTGTCTTACCAGTAGGTTATCTGTCAAATTAATCACTGATAAAACTTGATTTTCATTGTAGATCAAAGACCAAGCTCACCAATTCGACATCAGGGAAGGAATGACGAGCTTGAGCGTGATGAAAGAAGAGAGGAACGAAGAGTAGACAGAGTAGATGATAGAAGAGATGAAAGGGCTAGAGACAGAGATCGGGAACGAGAACGAGACAGGGAACGGGAGAGAGAGAGAGAACGTGAACGGGATCGGGAAAGAGAAAAAGAAAGAGAACTAGAAAGAGAGCGTGCTAGGGAACGGGAGAGAGAAAGAGAAAAAGAGAGAGAACGTGAAAGGGATAGAGAGCGTGACCATGATCGAGAACGGGAAAGAGAGAGGGAACGAGATCGGGAAAAAGAGCGGGAGCGAGAGAGGGAAGAACGGGAGAGGGAGAGAGAACGAGAACGGGAGAGAGAGAGGGAGAGAGAACGAGAACGAGAAAGAGCAAGAGAAAGGGATAAAGAACGAGAACGTCAAAGGGATTGGGAAGACAAAGACAAAGGGCGCGATGACCGCAGAGAAAAGCGAGAAGATATCCGAGAAGATAGAAATGCAAGAGATGGACATGATGAGAGAAAATCAAAGTAAGAACAGTTTTAAATCAGCGTAAAAACTTACATTTCAGTAAAGAGTTGACAAGTTTCATTTAGTGTTTTTCACTATGCCTCTTAATTTCTTATTAATTTTTTTCCTCTGTACTGTTTCCTGTATTTCAAATTTATTATATATCAAAGGTATAAACAATGGTGCCCAGAGACGAGGCCACAGCGGAGATGTTCAGGCCAGGTTTATTGAAAGGGTAGAGGGTTACCTGCCTGGGCAGTGCAAAGATGGTGTCTGCATGCTGCCTGGGCTGCCTGCCAAACCCTCTCCTGCTACTCTGGGAAAAGGGTAGAGTTAATTATGATGTGAAGATCATGCCAGCTGAAGTCATAGGATTGGACCAGGTACCAGAATTCTTTTATATATTTAGAGCAGTGGTTCTCAACCTGTGGGTCCTGACCCACAAGAACTGTATTAAAGGGCCACAGCATTAGGAAGGTTGAGAACCACTGATTTAGAGCAATCTGTGGAGAAAGGACATAGTTTTTTCTCAATCTGTGAAAGATGATTATTCCTTCAGCAGCAGCCACTTCATGCAGTGGTAAAAGAGGTTCCGCTGGTAGAGGGAGCAGGTGATAGTGAGAGCCTAAAGGGATTGGCAGGGTGGGAGCAAAGGGAGGGCTTTCAGGTTCTGGGGACAGGTTAGGGAGTAGAGGAACATAGGAGCTGGTGGTTAGCAGGATGGAATGACTCTATGGAGGAAGGATGATAGGGAGGAAATTCAGGGAAAGATAAAGGGCAAGGAGTTTGAGCAACAAGTCTGTGGTGACTTGAACACAGTTTGCACAAGAGAGGGACAAGAACAGAGGGGGACAAAGGCCTGCAGATAGGGGACTTTGCCCCACCTGCCATTTCTTTGTAGGAAATTAAGTCTTTTAAGATATTGAGGTCACAGGTCCCATTCTTAGGCCAAACAAGCTGAAGAAGACACCCAGAGGTGTTTTTACTGATGGGATAGAGGGACTCGCACTCGTTACCTCAGATGTCCTTCCCCTTTCTGGATAAAGGACTCTAGAAGCCTAAACTAGGGTCTTGTACTGGGCCTGAATCGAAGAATGAAAAACAAAACAGTGTGAGGTCCCAGGCCCCATTAGGGAGCACAGTGCTGGGACAAAACCCCTCTAAGTAGGCACAAATGAAAGGGAATAAAAGGAGGATATGAGGACATATGAGTCCTGGAGTGAGTCAGAAAATTAGCCTAGGGGGTTCTGTTTGAAGCTTTAAAGATCTTACATTTCAATGGCAGCTGGGGTGAAATCGTTTTTCTCAGACTCCCTGACCAGTAAGTCAGCAGAGTTGGATCTAGGCAAAACTGGAATCAGGTCCAAGAAAACTAGGGTAACTAGGGCAGGCAGCAACGAGATGCAACTAGGTCACCAGCCATCAGCCTGGAGTCCTAACACCATATGACAGGTTAAAAGATGGCACCCAGAGACAGGGCCACAGCTACAGCCGGGGTGGAGAAGTTTAGGTCAGCTTTATTGAAAGGGGAGTTGACCTGCCTGGGCAGTGCAAAGATGGCATCTGCCCCCAGGAGCAGTTAGAGACCCCTTTCATATGGGGCCATAGGGGTTTGGCAAATTCCACAGCCTGCCTGGAGAGTTGGGGTATTTCGGCATGAACTTCTCAGGGGTGGGCTAGGCTGATCTTTTGTGTCTTTGTCTTAGGAGGAAAGGAGGGGGATGAGGGAGAAGGGGTTTGTATGTGGCTGTGTTAGGCCTCCCAACAATAAATATTTGGTATTTAAAGTCTTTTTAATTGTCAAAAAAAATAATTTTCAATTCTATTTTTTGTATCCAGGGGACATAATCCTTCTTGTTCACTATACATTTTTGACGGCACATGGGGTTGAAATGGCTGCTTGCCATTGCCGACTTTGTTGTAAACAGGAATCAGCAAACTTGTGTCCCATCACATCCCCTATATAACTAGCTGTTGGTATTGACTACTCTTCAAGAGATACTGTCTGTGCCGTTCCTGATAATCCTTCATGAATTTTGTGTGTTGTGATTATGGAGTCAGCATCCCCAGGCTCCAGGAAGCATTCACAATAACAGCTGAGTGGATCTCTCTAATCACTGCATGGCTAGAAGAAGCTGAGAGAAAGGAAGTGTCCTCCTGTGCTGTGGCGTTATAGTGATTTATTGGGGTCAAAAGTTATGTTCTTGGCATCTCATATAACATATACGGGGGCATTTTCTTTCCCAGGCATGTTCTTTCTCTCTTTGTGTTTTCTCTCTTCATGGGCTTTTGTTAGTCGAGGAGCAAATAGTGATTGGCTAAGCTATCACTGTGGCTGTGAGAATTCTGAATGGTTGAGATTTTACAAGTACAAAAATTAAACTTACTGAGATTAGCTGCTCTTTGGATACCAACTGAGATAAAAGCTGTGGTTAACCTCACCAAAACAAATTGCATTTTCTTGCCCTTACCTCCGGCCCATGTGCCTTAGAGTGAAAGCAGGCTCTCCAGTTTAGGCTTTTTTCATCCTTGCTATCATGGATTATGGTTATGGGTAAACAATGTAGTACAGAAGCGAGGCTTTCTTCCAGTAGGTTTTGACTACTCTTTAATTGACAGCCAAGATTTTTTATGGTACCCTCTAGCAGACTTTTTTGCTTCTTTCTCCCTTCATTTTATAAAACTTTACACTAGTGTAACCTTCAGCAATACAGTAAAACTTCCATAGTTGACCACCTCCCTACATGGACCATCTCCGTAAATTGGCCTAATTTTCATGGATGAGACATGCACCACATGTACATTATCAGCACAGCAGGCCTAGATCCTTATGTAGACCACCTCCATGTGCTGACCAGTTGGTTCCAGTCATTTGGGTGGCTAACTTAACAGAGATTCTACCGTATTTCATTTAACATTTGGAGACACACATATGTGTTATAATGGTGCATGTCTAGTCTGTGAAAATTAGGTCAATTTAAGGAGGTTGTTGATGTGGGAGGGAGGCCAGCTATGAAGAGGTTCTATTTTATTTCTCTTCCCTCTGCTGACCTCTTTAGCTCTTGATCTTATAAGGGTAAAATACTGAAATCTCTGTTATCTCTTATCCATTTCTAGGCTTCCATTAGTAGAGGTTGGGCACCCTAAATCCAAAATCTGAAATGTTTCAAAATCCAAAACTTCTTGAGCAGTGTGGCTTTGACACTCAAAGAAAAATGTTCATTGGAACAGTTTAAATTTCAGATTAGGAATGTTTATCCAATAAGTATAATGCAAATTTGCAGAGTGTCACTTTCAGCACTTCCTCTTGTCATAGCAAGTCACTAGGCCAGCCCAGATTCAAAGGATAGAGAAAACACATTGCAGATTGTCTTACTGTACACATGGGGCCATCTCCTTGTCCATGTGGTTGCTCATCTATATAAAGAAGCTATCCAGGAGATACACGTGCTGCAGGTTGTTTCTTAACTTTTGATAATAATACTTACAAAGAGTTTGTTTAAAAAAAAAAAGTAGTGAAAATTTAATGAAAATGTAGGAAAATGCTAAAGTACTGAAGTAATTTAAGTACCCAAGAGACATAAATCACTACTCATTTCAAGTTCAACTAAGGGTCAAGAAATATAATGAACATATGGATTATTTTATTAATTTCTCACTGAGCCAGTTATTTAGTTCTAAAAAAGGGAAAGAAGCAATACAGCGTACCCACAACATGCCTGGCAGTGAGCTTATGACATAACTTATTTATTCCTCACTGCAGTTTTATGAGATGGACTCTAATCCCCCTCCCCCATCCATTTTCAGATGAGAAAGAAAGGTTTAGTGACTTCAATGAACTTGCTCAGAGTTACATATAAGTAATGTGGCTGTAAGTCAAACTCCAAAGCCAATAGCAGATTTTCTTGTGTAGCTTGCCTGAGCATAAGGCCTTTGTATATCATAAAATATAAAATTGACAATGTTTATATTAGAGGGTACCTTAATATATTGATTTCTCTGTTGAATGTTACCACCTTGCAGTATTTATATCTGGCAATTTTTGGTTGAGTGTTTCTACATGTGTAATGAAGAAAAGAAGAAATGGTGCCATGTATTTTAAGTCCACAATTACAAGTCTTAAATGAAGTAAAGAATTTTTATTAAAGACATTGAATACCCTTTGTATGGCATAGCTCTGACAATACTGATTTCTTACAGATATATTCTAGATAAAGAAATACTAATAAGAAATACAGTAATTTCTTTCTTGCCCCCTGGAATATTATAAATTGCATTTGCTTGCCCAATTTAGGAAGCGCTATAGAAATGAAGGGAGTCCCAGCCCCAGGCAGTCACCCAAGCGCCGGCGTGAGCATTCTCCTGATAGTGATGCCTACAACAGCGGAGATGATAAAAGTAAGCAGGGGCTTATTTTCTTTGTCTCTACATTCATACTCACTTCTAACCATGAGACTGTTCTTTGATATTAGTGGAAACTGTTGAATTAAGATTTTTTAAGTTTACTTGCTCTTCTACCTCTGAATATCTTTTTGCAACTAAAGTATGTATTAGGAATATAGTCATTTTATCACAACGGCGCTGTCATTTTCTACTATTTGTAGTAAAGCTTTATTTTTATTGAAGTTATTACCATTTCTTTGTTTTGTTTGAGACAGAGTCTCACTGTGTCACCCTCAGTAGAGTGCTGTGACAGCTCACAGCAACCTCAAACTCTTGGACTTAAGCAATTCTCTTGCCTCAGCCTCCCAAGTAGCTGGGACTACAGGTGCCCACCACACGCCTGGCTGTTTTTTTGTTGTAGTTGTCATTGTTTAGCAGGCCTTGGGACTGTTGGTTCGAATCCACCAGCCCCGGTGTATATGGCCAGCACCCTAACCACTGAGCACCGGGTCCCAAGCCTGAAGTTATTACCATTTCAAACATTTTAAAATGAAAAGTGAGAAATTGGCTTATTATTATTTATATGTAACATGCAGTATTTATTGACCTGGTAAAGTGTGGTTACTTTTATCTTTTATGTAGATGAAAAACACAGACTCTTGAGCCAGGTTGTACGACCACAAGAATCTCGTTCTCTTAGTCCATCACACCTTACAGAAGATAGGCAAGGTCGGTGGAAAGAGGAGGATCGGAAACCAGAGAGGAAAGAGAGTTCCAGGCGCTATGAAGAGCAAGAACTCAAAGAGAAAGTTTCTTCTATAGATAAACAGAGAGAACAGATAGAAATCATGGAAAGCTCAAGATTACGTGCACAGGACATTATAGGACGCCACCAGTCTGAAGATCGGGATACATCTGATCGAACTCATGATGAAAACAAGAAAAAAGCAAAAATTCAAAAGAAACCTATTAAGAAAAAGAAAGATGATGATGTCGGACTAGAGAGGGGTGCCATAGAGACAATATCTGAAGATGGTCAAGTATTTTCACCAAAAAAAGGGCAAAAGAAGAAAAGTATTGAAAAGAAACGTAAAAGGTCCAAAGGTGATTCTGATCTTTCTGATGAGGAAGCAACCCAACAAAGTAAGAAGAAAAGAGGCCCACGGACTCCCCCTGTAACAACTAAAGAGGAATTTATTGAAATATCCAGTGACAAGGATGGCACTCTAGAAGATGCTCTGAGAAAAGAAGACATAGCGTTCAGTGACTGGTCTGATGAGGATGTGCCTGACCGCACAGAGGCTTTGGAAGCAGAGCATGCTGCTGCCACTGCTACCCCTGGTAGTACCCCTCCTCTGTCTTCTCTTCTTCCTCCTCCCCCACCTGTGGCTGCTGCCACCACTACTGCTCCTGCTACTCCTGCCAGTGCTGCCGCCGCCACCACAGTTTCCACCTCTGCTACTCCCACCAGTGCCACCAATACTACTTTTGCCAGTGAAGACTCCCATAGAAAATGCCACAGACCCCGAGTAGAAAAAGTAGAGGTACCTCATGTTACCATAGAAGATGCACCTCATCGCAAGCCAGTGGATCAAAAGAGGAGTAGCAGCCTTGGGAGCAATCGGAGTAATCGCAGTCATACATCTGGCCGTCTACGCTCCCCATCCAACGATTCTGCCCATCGAAGTGGAGATGATCAAAGTGGTCAGAAGAGAGTACTGCATAGTGGCTCAAGAGATAGAGAAAAAACAAAAAGCCTGGAAATCACTGGAGAGAGAAAATCTAGGATTGATCAGTTAAAGCGTGGAGAACCCAGTCGAAGTACTTCTTCAGGTAATCAAATCAAATTGTGATCTATTTAGTGTATCCTGTGTTCGTGTATTTTATATAAATTATAGCTCTAAAGTAATTCTAAATGGTTACTTTATATGCCACCTTAAGTTTTATGGAACTTCTTTTGTTTTGAAACAGAGTCTCACTTTGTCACCCTCAGCAGAGTGCTGTGGTGTCATAGCTCTCACATCAACCTCATACTTCTGACCTCAAGTGATTCTCTTGCTTCAGCCTCTGGAGTAGCTGGGACTACAGGCGCCCACCACAACACTCAACTATTTTTAGAGATGATGGTCTTGCTGTAGCTCAAGCTGGTCTCGAACCTGTGAGCTCACGCAATCCGCCCAACTCGGCCTCCCAAAGTGCTGGGATTACAGGCATGAGCCACTGTGCCCAGCCTTTAGTAACTTCAAACTCTTGGGATTGAGCAGTCCTTTTGCCTCAGCTTCTGAGTAGCTAGGACTACAGGTGCCTGCCACAACATCTGGCTAATTTTTCTGTTCATAGTAGAGACAGGATCTTGCTCTTGTTCAGGCTGGTCTCAAGCTCCTGAGCTCACACATCCTCCTGCATTGGCCTCCCAGAGTGCTAGGATAACAGGCATGAGCCACCCCACCCAGCCAAGGCTGCCTTTTTTTGACCACAGAAAATAAGATAGGGGAGTAGGGAGAGATAAAATAATGAAGTGAAGTTTTCAGTGATACTGAATTTTACATAATACCTTTCTAGTTTATATTTGTTCATTTTTCTCCACTGATACGTTGTACTGAATTATTAATCTGTTTTCTAATAAACATAATTGCAATAATTAAAAAATAAAATAATAAACTGACCAGTTCTGTCAATGCCTAACCATTTTATTACTTATTTCCTTGAAGATATTTTACAGTTATGGTGGAAATACGTAGGGAAACATGTTGCTTACATGTTTCAATTAATACTTTAATTGAGAGAGATCAGTTTTTTCTTAAAATTACATTTTTGGATGTTATGTAGAGAAAGATGTTTATGTAATGTAAAAATAGATAGACTATGCTTTCGAAAAAGATAAATTGTGAAGTTTTAACAGACCCTAAAAGAAGCACTTTTTTCCTATTTGAACATGTGTCAACTCTCTGTATATATTTATTTTAGATCGCCAAGATTCAAGAAGCCATAGTTCAAGAAGAAGTTCTCCTGAGTCTGATCGACAGGTCCATTCTAGATCTGGGTCTTTTGATAGCAGAGATAGGCTTCAAGAACGAGATCGGTATGACCATGATAGAGAGCGTGAGAGAGAGAGGAGAGACACAAGGCAGAGAGAGTGGGAGCGAGATGCTGAAAAGGATTGGCCACGGAACAGGGATCGAGACAGACTGCGAGAACGAGACAGAGAACGAGACAAAAGGAGAGACTCGGAGAGGGAAAGAGAGAGGCTAATTCCTGATGCTGTTGAAAGGGACAGAGACAGAACTTTTGAGAGTTCTCAGATAGAGGCTGTGAAACGCAGTGAAGCAAAAATGGAGAGTGAGCGTGAGAGAGACACAGAGGGCACTTGTCGAGACTCTGTATCTTTGGATAAAGAAAGAGTAGATAAAGATCTGGGATCTCTGCAGGGATTTGAAGATATAAGTAAATCCGAGAGAACTGAGAGTTTGGAAGGTGAGTGCCACACCCCTTTTTCTGTTCTATTGATTTATTCCTTTTCATATTTCACGGGAAACAACTATTTTTTTTTTTGAAAGGTTATCCACTGACAGGCAAAATGGCTCCATTCTTTCATAGGGAAAGTAGAATTCGTAAGACAAAGTCCTGGTGGCGCCTGTGGCTCAAAGGAGTGGGGCACCGGCCCCATGTGCCAGAGGTGGCGGGTTCAAACCCAGCCCCAGCCAAAAACTGCAAAAAAAAAAGTCCTCTGATATTTGAGAAATGTGTTTCCCTCAGTAGCACTATCAAGGCAGTGATAAGCCTAAATCAAACAAAAGATTGCTTAGATGTGGTGTCTGTAGTTGTTAAAGAATAATTGTCACTTAGATGTTAAAGTCACAAAAATTGAGATGACTTCTTAATTCAAGGAGGATTTAAATAACTATTAGTGGTCTCTGTCTTCTGTGGCAATAGAGAACAAACATGGATCTATTATACTTATTTTTCCATGGTTTTCTCTACCACTCTATATTATACTCTGTTGCTCAGGACCATAACTTTTCATTATCTTCAAGACTGTAGTGAGGTTACAACAAATGGCTGATGAATGAAGATATGTCCTGCTTGTACTACCTACCTCTTACTGCTCGATGAATTATAACCAAGGTTGACAGTAGTAATTAATGGCTGCCCTGAGAATTCTGGAACTTTTGCATCCTTGGGACTGTCTAGTTCTGGTTTCAGTATTTACATCATTGTTCTGAATAACCTCTCATTTCAAGCCTCCAAGAACCTTCTGAGATACTTAGTGTACACATAGTACACTATGTACAATAATTAGTAATACACATATAGTATTATCCTTTTTATTGTTTTATTGCAAGATAACATGACTGTAGACCGATAGTAAAATCTTTTAAAAGTGGATCCTATGTCTCTGTTATTTGATTAGATAGATATCTCAGTATTTTCATCTTTTAGGTATTTTTCCTATTTGACTTGGCAGATTTCTACTTTAGCTTTCTTCACTTTTTATTTTCATATCAATTTTGAGTATAAATAGCATCAAATCGTGAGCCATGGTTCTAATGGATGTACAACACTGGGATTTAATAGAGTATAATGGACCTCATTATTATATTAGCTCTTTTGTGGTTGGAGGCAGGGTCCCTCATCTCCAAAATACTATATAATTTGCTAGTTATGTCCACAGATAGTATAGCATAGAAACTTATGGGTGAGCTCAGCACCTGTGGCTCAAGTGGCTAAGGCGCCAGCCACATACACCTAAGGTGGCAGGTTCAAATCCAGCCCAGGCCGCCAAACAACAATGACGGCTGCAACCAAAAAAT